>CAJQZJ010034004.1:549138-569232 GCA_907164525.1 Lophiomys imhausi
CATACTCTTGGTCCCACCATTCAAGAAGAGTACACCCTTGGTCCCAGCTCCCAGCACACTGGAGACAGAAACAGGCAGATCCCGGAGCTCAGGGTCAGCCTGATGCAGGGCAAACTCAAAATAGAGAAAGACTTCGATCCAGGAGTGGTGGAACACATCTTTGATCCCTTCAGATGGGAAACACAGGTCCCTGTTCCCAATAATTAGAGTTCAGAGACACACACATGGGATTTGGAGGGACCTAGGTTTGGAGGCTACTTACAAAAGGCCTTCTTGATGCAGGCAGATTGTCCTTTGGGATCTCAAAATATATACACTAGAGCTGGTTTAGCTCCAAGGTGACAGAATGATTTCTACTTTAACCCGGATTGAAAGATAACGCTTTGTATGTTGTCAGAAGGCCAAATTTGCTTCAGGAGAAGTACTACCTAGCCCCCTCCATCCCCCCCCAGAAAAAAAAAAAAAGAGGGCAATTGTCCTTCCTTTACTTTTCAGTTCTTTGTTTTTGCTCTTACTGCGTATCTGAAGGTGTTATTTATTTATTTATTTATTTATTTATTTATTTATTTATTTATTTATTTTTGTGCTGAGTTTGTGTGTTTGTGTTACTTTCCTGTGACCATTCTTTGATTTGGTGTAGTAAGCTGTAGAGTTTTGTAAGTGAATTAAAAGCTCATATCCAGATATTTCGATGATGAGAACTTTGTAAGTCAGAGAAAAGACTATTTCAAAACAGAGCTGAAGGAGTTGAGGAGCAAAAAGTACAAGGAAAAGGATATTTTTGATGAACCAACCTGATTGACATTACCCAACTTCCAAGGCAGAATGTTAGTTGTTGAAGTCTAAACCTTATATATTGGCTTTATATTTTATTCAGGCAAAGGGGTTGTTGAACATTCTTTGGGAAAACTTAAAGTATGTACACACATGCACACACAGGTAAAGTGAGAGTTGTACATATGTTAAAATTATATATACAAATTGTATATTACAGATAATATGTACAACTTTAGTATAATATATTTAAAATATTTTTAAAGGCTTAAATCACAGTATTTCTATTTTGAGGACAGCCCTGAATATAACTTCAGTGGATAATTTAGATGATTTTTAATAGACCATTCAAACAGTTGACCACAGTTTGTTGTTGAATTATTAATTCATCTTTTATTTTAGCTGCCAAAATTTTTATAATTAGTACTTAAGATAATGTTGGATGAGCTTTTGAGCAAGAGCTATTTTGAAAGAACATAGAAAAAATTGCAAGTGAAATTGTTTTCTAGAAACATACATGTTTGAAGGCTAGGGAGACAGCTCAGAAGTTAAATTGCTTACTAGTTCTGCAGAGAAACTTGATTCAGTTTCTGGCACCACATCAGGCTTACATCTATCTGTAGCTCCAGTTCCTATGGCCTCTGTAGGCAACCATATGCATGTGAAACATATTAAACCCACGAAGACATGCATATACCCATAAACTAAATAAATAGATAAGTAAATAAATAAATCTTTTAAAAGCAAACATATTTGAAACCACTTCTCCATCTTTCAATCCAATAAAAAACACTCATTACATCTTGATTTATTACTACAGAAATATTAGAATTGGAGTTCAGAACTGAAAACCTGTAGACTGTTACAAAATTTTTTTTTGACAAAGCCTCTTACCTTTTGAATAGATTTCTATATTCATCAAGAAAGCACCCCTGTCCCTATCTAGTTTTCTTTGGTTGTTATACATTTCAGTTGTGGAGGAGATGTAGAAAATTCAGCTACAAAAATGAAATCGCTAAATTCTTAGGCAAATAGATGGAAGTAGAAAAAAAAAATCACCCTGAGTGAGGTCACCCAGACCCAGAAAGGAAAATACAGTATGTATTCACTTATAGGTGGATATTAGCTGTTAAGTCAATGGTAACCAAGTTAAAATCCATAGAACCACAAAGGTTAGGTTAAAAAAAAAAAAAGGAACTAGGGGTGAAAAAATATCTCCCCAAGAAAGGGAAATAAAATAGACAGTTATGAATCGATGTAGGGGTCTGGAACAGGAGGATCAAGAGGAGAGATGAAGGGGGAAGGAGGATGAGGAAGGGAACAGGGGAAGAGACAACTAAAACTAAGGGCCACTTGAGGGATAGTATGGAGAGTTAACACAGTAGACGATTCCTAAAATCTATTCATATATGAAGGCAATCTAAATGAAATCACCAAATAATGGGGGAGAAAGAATCCCCAAATATCCCCTTCTTGTAACCAAATAAAATGGGATTGGGTTACATTCAATGGAGATGTTTATCAAAGGAGTTCCATAGGAACCCCCAAACAACCCAGGCTGCTGCCAGGACAACAAATTTCTCTCCACAAACAGATGGCAAGGCCCTGTTGCTGAAGACAACACCAACACAACTCATTGGACATCAGAAGTTGAGCTTGGACATACATAGAGCCTCCATCCCTACATTCTACCATGCTTGGTAAAGGAAGGTACTCTACATGCTACCAAAGTGGCAATATAAACACCAAACCAGCCATAAACCCTTTGGTCTACAATAATATCCTGCACACAAGATATGCTGGGGCAATGGAGGATCAAAGCTTGTGGGAGTAACCAACTAATAATGATTTGACTTAAGGCCAATTTCATGAGATGAAAGCCATACTTGACACTGCTTGGGTGACCAAGAACCTGAGACTATGTACCCCAGGGACCTAGGGCAAAACCAAACACTACTTTTTAAAAACAAAACAATGAAATGGCTCCTAATGACATTCATTGTGCTATATTCACAGATCAGAACCTTGCTCAGACACCATCAGGAAATCTTCCTCCTGAAGCAGATGGGAACAAATACAGAGACCCACAGCCAGACAATATGCAAAGAATAGAGACCTCAGAAAACTCAGCTCTAAACAAGACATCTCTGTCAAATTCCCTCAGGGCTCAGGGAACACTGCAGAAGAAGAGACAGAAAGAGTGTAAGATCTAGAGGGGATGGAGGACAGAGAAAGAAGTCCCTCTAAATGAACAGGATGGACACACATGTGAGCTTGTAGAGGCTGGGGCTATGTGCACAGGACCTACACGGGTCTGCACAAGATGGCATCCTAGAGCTGGAAGGAGAAATGGACATATGCCCCTATACCTAACCCAGAAGCTGTTTCCAATTGATAACCACTTCCAAATGAATATTTTGGAATATTTAGTTTCCTCCAAGGGAGTCTCAGTGGAGGAACTATTCTTAAGGGTAGGCTGCATGCCCAGTAGAAGATGGTCAACAGAAAATGAACTTAGTGGCATATTTGGATGCTATTTCTTGTCTCATAATCGGTGCCAGAGATTTTACACTATAAGTCCTTTGTGTGTGTGTGTTTGTATTTATATAAAATGACTTTTACTTTTGGATTTTCATGGGATTCCTCAGTGTGCAAATGAGTTGGTCTCTGTTTCTTGTGTCTTCTATTTGGCTCTGTTTTTTTTTTTTTTTTGCCCTATTCTTGTGTTTTAGTTTTAGCTTATCTATTTTATTATTATCCTTAAAAGCCTGTTAGTTTTCTAATGAGAGAAAGAGAGTGGATCTGGATGGGAAGGGAAGTAGGGAGGAGTTGGGAAGAATAGGAGGAGGGGAAAACTAATATATAGTTATATAGAATATACATTGTGAGAAAAAAATCACTTATTTTCAACATAAGGACTCCCTTCACAATAGCCACAAACAATATAAAATCCTGGGGGTAATTCTAACCAAGCAAGTAAAGGACCTGTACAACAAGAACTTCAAGCCCTTGAAGAAAGAAATTGAAGAGGCCATCAGAAGATGGAAAGATCTCCCATGCTCATGGATAGGTTGGATCGCTGTACTACAGAGAAATAGTAATAAAAACAGCATGGTACTGGTATAGAAACAGACCAGTGGATCAATGGAATCGAATTGAAGACCCAGAAATGAACCCACACCCCTATGGTCACCTAATTTTTGACAAAGAAGCCAAAACAGCACAATGGAAAAAGGACAGCATCTTCAACAAATGGTGCTGCTCCAACTGGATGTCCGCATGTAAAAGAATGAAATTAGACTGATACTTATCACCTTGTACACAACTTAAGAAAAGGAAAATAAAAGAGAAAATATTCAGGTACATTTCTCTGCTGGGGCAGCCATATGTCTTAGAAATTATTAATTAAAAAGAAAGATAAGAAAATAAATAAAAAAATAAATTATTAATTAAGGATTAGCTTCTAGAAATTGAAATTTATAGAGCTCTTTCAGGACAGGTCATACAGTCTAGAAATGGCTTGCTCATATTATTATCTTTCTTTTGAGTTAATTATCAAATTTAATATGCTTTACTATTGACATGGCCTACAGTGAAAATTACACGCAGATGAATTTTCTGCCTATGTTATGACGGGCTTTATATTATTTTTCCATTCATGTGACAATAGCAATAACCATTTTAAAAATAGACAGGAAAACTCAGGAATAATTTCTTCAGCATGAATGGGTTGAGTGACCATTGTTTCCTATAAGGGATTCTTATACTTTGCTACTAGAGAGAAGAGAAAAGGTGGAAGATGCAAATAATTCTCTTTCACAAACAAAGAGGTAAAGGATATGTAACATGCAATAATATTTTCAATTTCCTCCCAGGAAGTCAAGAAAAAAAAACATAAAAAGCAACATCTGGAAAAAGTAAAAGGTCACACGAGACCTCTAACTTGGACATTGTGGGTGACTTTTGTTTTCAAACTCCTTAATTGTATCTCTTATGGTAAGCATTAGTGCAGGAAGGATAGACAATTTGTCTCCGTTACACTATGTGTGAAATCATTATTTCACTGTGTCTCATGTTTCTTTAACCAAAAATGTGATTTTAAATTTGGCAAGAAAGTTGATATTTCATTATAAAAAAATCACACTGTATATAATATAATATAATATTACTATACATGTTCATTTTAGTTGACTTTCTCAATTTACTTTTAATTGTTATTTAGTCATCATG
The DNA here is from genome assembly GCA_907164525.1 of Lophiomys imhausi. Classification (NCBI taxonomy): domain Eukaryota; kingdom Metazoa; phylum Chordata; class Mammalia; order Rodentia; family Muridae; genus Lophiomys; species Lophiomys imhausi. Next base: position 554,143 of record CAJQZJ010034004.1, read on the forward strand.
TCAGTATTCTAACTTTTAGTGTTTTATTAGTAAGAATCTTAAAAATTACTTGCAGAAAATTTCTCATAATCAGTGACCAAATTATTTTCTGGCTTGTCAAATGCACTGAAATAAAAATTGAAAATGGAAAAGAATACTCTTGGAATCAAAATAAGACTTATAAATTACTGAGCCATGTATAAATATATTTAAATGTGATTTTAGAGATTCACAAATTGGTGACAATAGGAGCATCATAGGATATTATATATCTGGTCCTTTAATGGAGAACATCTCATTGGCTGTAGATTTTCTCCCTGTTAATTGGTTATAATTCATTATAACTCCACTAGGCTATGTTTGTAAAGAATTTTAGGGACAAAATATGTTTCGCTAAGACGGTCCTTGTTTACAAAGCCTGTGGCACTGCAGCTTGAAGAAATTAATTACTTATACAAAGGCAGTCTCTTGAGCTATTGGTGTTCTGTTCAGGAAGTTGTCACCTGTGCCAATGATTTCGAGTGTTTTTCTCACTTTCTCTTCTAGTAGATTTAATGTGACCAGCGTTGTGTTAAGGTCTTTGATCCACTTGGACTTAAGTTTTGTCCAAGGTGATAAGTATGGGTGTAATTTCATTCTTTTACAAGTGGACATCCAGTTGGAGCAGCACCATTTGTTGAAGATGCTGTCCTTTTTTCATTGTATGGTTTTGGCTTCTTTGTGAAAGATTAAGTGACCATAGGTGTGTGGGTTCATTTCTGGGCCCTTAATTCGATTCCATTGATCCACTGGTCTGTTTCTATACCAGTACCATGCTGTTTTTACTACTATTGCTCTGTAGTACAGCTTGAAACCTGGGATGGTGATACCTAACTCTAGGACCAACTATCAATAAATGGGACCTCATGAAACTGAAAAGCTTCTGTAAGGCAAATGACACTGTCATTAGAACAAAACGGCAGCCTACAGATTGGGAAATAATCTTCACCAACCCCATATCTGACAGAGGGCTAATATCCAAAGTTTACAAAGAACTCAAGAAATTAAATGCCAAGAAACTGAATAATCCAATTAAAAAATGGGGAAAAGAGCTAAAGAGAGAATTCATAAAGGAGGAATTTCTAAAGGCTGAGAGACACTTGAAGAAATATTCGGCATCCTTAATCATCAGAGAAATGCAACTCAAGAGGACTCTAAGATTCCATCTCACACCTGTCAGAATGGCTAAGATCCAAAGCTCAAATGGCAGCACATGCTGGCTAGGGTGTGGAGAAAGGGGGAACCCTCCTCCACTGCTGGTGGAAGTGCAGGCTTGTGCAACCACTATGGAGGTCAATCTGGTGATATCTTAGGAAACTTGGAATAGCTCTACCATGGGACCCAGCCATACCACTTCTGGATATACATCCAAATGACTTCTTACCAAATCACAAGGAAGTTGCCTCATCTATGCTCATAGCAGCATTATTTGTAATAGCTAGAAACTGTAAACAGATGTCTCTCAACTGAAGAATGTATTAAAAAACTGTGGTACATCTACAGAATGGAATACTACTCAGCTATCAGAAACAATGAAATTATGCAATTTGCAGCCAAATGGATGGAACTAGAGAAGCTCATCCTGAGTGAGCTAACCTAGACTTATAGTCGGATTTTAGCCATACAGTACAGGATATCTATACTACAACCACCCCACCAAAGGGAACATGGACATAGACCTTGTTTTTGTTCTTGTTGTTTTGTTTTGTTTTCTCTCCCTGGCAATGTGGTATTTTTCCCTGCTGGTACTTCCTTGTAGGTCCCCAGTGTATGAGGAGGCTCTTGGCCCTCATATGACTTCTGAACTGGGGCGGGGGATTGTTATGTAGGGACACTCTACTCCAGAGGAGTGGGATGGAAAGGTTAGGGGGTAGAGGGTGGGAGGGTGAGACTGGGAAGGGTGGAAAGAGGACACTATGATGGAAATGTAACCTGAAGCAATAAATAAATAAATTTATTAAAAAAAACAAAAACCAAAAAAACAAAGCCAGTCTCCTGACTCTTGTCCTTTCAACAACTGGCTTATATTGCTAGGGGTCAGTTCACATGAACAAATGTCCAAGCACATCACCTATGTGTACAGTTTCATGAGAATCTTATTTCATTGTGTTCACTTGTTTTCCCCCTGCATGGAGGACAGGAGAATCACCTAGACACTTGCATTGGAAAACACAGCATCCCACAGTTAGAATATTCAAGCTCTACTCTTGACAAGGCATTTCTCTAAGGATTCTGTGTGTCACTGAAGTGTTCTGTCCTCGTAGTTGCCTTGTTTTTCTCTATCTGATGTGACCTCAGAACCTCCATAGAGAACAAGAGAAAAACTGACAACAACAACGTAATGGTAGATCAAGAGATTCCAAAAATTTTAAGCTTGTTCAGAGGATGATAATGACTTATGGGATATCTAGATTTGGAGTATGCTTGACAGATGAGAAGGCTTCATGAGAGTGCTATTATAAATAGGATGACTTGTCAATAAGAATATTTTATGTTATTTTATTTCTTATCTCTCTTGGTTCTTGGGAGACATTAAAGTCCGTCTTCTGCACTTTACCTAACTTGTTAGAAGTTATTACATATTACCTACTTTCTTTTCCAGTACTTAGAATAACATTTTCTGTACAGATGACACTAATTATATTTTCTTGATTTAGCTGAATTTGACTCAATGAATGCTGATACACTAGAATGACCTATATCATTACTCCTTTTCTGGTGGAGAAAAATTACATGTTTATGGAAATACAATACCAAAGGCTAATGACCCCTCACCACTCATTCATATAAAATGAAAATACTGTACATGATATACAAATAAATATAGTAGTTTAGAACTCTTATTAACCCCAGAATGGTTTCAGTGACTTCTAGTTGCTTAGCAAAACTCAGAGGAATAAAAGAGAGGACAGAGTTAGAAATCATGCATAGTTTCCAAAAATAAACATTTTATATTCATTTTTCTTCATGTTAAACTTAATTTCATATTTTCATGATGAACCTAACAAATGGACATTTATTTCTATGTTCATTTATATGCACCACTGTTTTTACAGACATATTTTTAAATAGAATTATCCATAGGGTTTGTTTAACAGGTGATGGGTTTAATGATTATACTAAATTATATGTGATATATGAGAATTGCTATATAAATACATAAATGATATGTAATTGCCATATGTTTGATATAGTAAACTACACACTCTAGTGTAGAAAAAAATGGCTAATTAAATTATTTACCCAGTATTTATATTATCTTTAATTGGTTTGGTGGTGTTAATCCTTAACCTGCCTTTATAAATGATACACACAGACACTGGGTGGATTTTAACAAGCCTAGGCCTGAGTTGTGTAATCCTAGCCCATCTAAGCTAACTCATAACTCTATTACCCAAATATGACTCCATATACACATACATCCCTTTGGACTATTATTCTCCACAATAAGCTGATGTTCCAGGCCATGTGGAAGGATCTTCTTTAATCTACCCTATGGCGTGTCTTTCTTGTTTACTCCTGGCTTCTTCTCTGGCAACCTCTTCCCAAGATGCTCTGTATCTCCCTAAAAAGCCTGCGAACCTTAGTCCTGCCTACCTCTGTCTTTGCCCAATCTCCAGGCCTCAGCATTTATTTAACCAATTAGAGTCAATTAAGTAACAGACAGCAAACAGGACCAATTAACATTTAAAATGCTTAACACTACCCCATCACTCTAGTATGCTGAAATCAAAGGTGAGGTTCACCTTTCCAACACTGGGAGGCACTGTGTAGCTGTCACAGCCAAGTTATTCCCCCACAGGTTCCACACCAGCTTGCTGGGCTACTGAAGAAATAAGACATTCATCTCTTTCTCCCAGTAACTGGCATTGATCTATTTGCCATTGGCAGTTATTAAGTGACCACGGAGACATGGGCGCTATATTAAATTAGGAAAAACAGTAAACACAGATAGCCACACACTCTTCTCCCAAGCATTTTGAATGTCCTTTATGATTTATTAGTTTCAACAATCTGATTAACTAGTCAGCAAAACTTTTCTCTCCCGATAGAGATCCTTAAGACAGGAATCTACCTTTTTACCTTATAATGTTTTTTATTCTGGTTAGGATATAATATATATTTGCTACATATTTGTTGAATGTGTGTGCTATTTTCATTTTCCTCTTGTCCCTTGGTTTGTTCTTATTTCACCTTCAGTGAACTATTTTCTAGTTGTTGTCCCTACCCTGAATCATTCCTTGCCCACCGTCTTCTAATGCTTGTACAATAATGAAGTGGTTGTCCTTAAATAATTTTATTTCCTCTTTTTTGGCATAACAGTGTAAATGTCTTATTTAAATCACATCAAAATGAGTGAGGTCAACTCTCAGTTGAAGCATCAACTGTCTCACTTGAAGGTATGAAATTCATATACTGAATAGTGCACGTAAAAGGCATGTGATGTTTAAACAGGTCAGATCCTGGGAAAAGAATCTAGTTTGTAAGAGGTAAATCTGAAGTTTCACATTTTTTGCCAATAAACAATTCCATTATCAAGAAGAGTGTGTTTCCTTTTGTCTTACTTTTTCCACTAATAAAACATACTTAACTTCTACTAAATTAGGATCTAGGTATTGAAAGAGTACAAAGATCTGAAATTCAAAAAGCTGTGTGGTGGGAAAATTTCAAATGTATTACCAGATTGAATACCTGAAGAGGCTGCCAGTGGTAGACATTTTCAGTCTATTAACAAAATGGATCTTTAAGGTGGCAGTTCCACGTCACATGAGTGGACAAGGCCATAGAATACAAAGGTATGTGACTGATACAGTGAACTAGAACCCATCAGAAAGGCAAATTTTGTATTTGACTTTGGTAATATCAAGATTCTCTTTTCCCTGAAGAGTGGAGAATGTTCAAGTATGTCTTGACAATAATAAGAAAATCTTGCACTCAAAGAAGAGAACATACTCAAAAGAAAATAAGAAAACTACTAAGGAGGTAGTTTACTTAATAAAAAAAAAAGTGCTCATATTTATGTTACTCAACTCGAGGATATGAAAAGAGTCTGCATAGAAGTGAGGCTCAACGGTCACTATGCATTCCAGGTCTCTGTTGGGCAGCATTTGCAGGTTCTGTATCCAGCTAATTCTACAACACAAGTCTACATTCTGCCAGAGGCCCTCAATCTCATTGCAGAGGCTTATGGTTCCATCCAAAGAATCTCTCCTTTCTCTAAAGGCAACTGCTGGCTCATAAGAAGCCTGAGGGTTAATTGAATTTCCATACTTGATTATTACAAAGAGAGCAGAGAGCTCCAAGGCTTATTCTGATTTCTGTTTTTTAAAAAAGTCCTCCAGAAAAAAATTTCTACCAGGGGAGTATGCCTAAATGCTGACTTTGTGTGATAAGTTGAAGGCCCCGCCAGCACGAATTAATGAAGGGAAATGCTGCCTTTGGATTAATTAAAACCATTCACATATTTACATATTCTAATCATTGGGTAAGAAGAAATGTGTGCTCCAGGTAGAACCTTATTCTATTCCTGTTCTTGCTTTTTCCCACTTTCCTTTCTTTACACTGTGTTTAGGGACTGCTGCTAATTCTGGGAGTGACTCTTTCTTCCCATAACTGAGAATCAGCCCTTATTCCTGGTCTTTATTACCTGTGAAGCTCGAGCCTTTCACTCTACAACAATTGTGGCAGGCAGGGCAGGGGAAGGGATCTATTTCCTTTAATGGGACTAAAAATCTATTGGCATTAACAGTAACAGAAGTCTTTATGTGGTTATGGGAATAAGGGCTGAATGAAGAAAGCAGTTGACCTATGATGGTATCTAATTTGACCCCAAACAGTTTCCATCTTAACTTTTTTTTCTATGGAAACAATACTGGAAGAAAATGTGATGCTTGATTTTAGACTTTGGGTTTTATCATATAGGGCTGCTTTGGATATCCTGAATGGCTGCTTTTTAGTTAAGCACAATGTTAAGGTGACAAAAGAATACCAGCTACAATCTCTAAATCAACAACTGGGAAAGGTCAATATTATGTGCTCAAATATCTCATTCTATGGCTATTAAGAGACCATTAATCCTTCCCATCCCACAGGCTTGTAGCATAATTGGGGGAAAAATTCAATAGTTATATAACCTAATACTTCATAGATATTCATATTCATTTTTAAATATGCTTCTTATTTTGGATAAAAATATTATCATAAGATGGTTCAGAGATAATTCCATGAAATTTATTTTTTAAAATTAATTCTCATCTAAGTATATAAAAACCAAAGTTTTGTATTAAAACTGGTAGCAATTTGTTATCAACCTTTTCAATATTGCAAGTAACCTTTGCACATATAAAATGTAAACTGTTTTTCAAGCCTACATTTCTCATGAATCAGAGTTTATTATACTTGGATAAATATACAGCCTCCTCCTATTTACAATAAATAAAAGAGAGACGTATAGTCTTTCTTAGTGATTTGAATGAGAATGATCCCCCGTAGGCACATATGTTTGAATGCTTGTTCTGCAGTTAGTGGGACTGTTTAGGAGGAGATGTGTCACTGAGGTGGGATTTTAAGTTTAAAAAACTCACATTATTTCCAGTTAACTCTCTCTCTGATTCATACTTGTGGATCTTATGTAAACTCTCTGCTACTGCTCCAGTGCCATGTCTACCTCTCTGTACCTGCTTCCATGCTCCCGGCCATGACAGGCAAGGATTTCTACTACCTTTTGGAAACATGAACCTCAATTAAATCTTTTGTTTTGTAAGTAAGTTTCCTTGGCCATGGTGTTTTGTCATGCTAATATAAAAGTAACTAAGACATCTTTATTCCAAAAGTCTCCAAGAACACAAATTCGGTGAGAGTGAGGTTGGAGAACAAGAGAACACAGTGGCTCTACAGGCTGGTAAAATAATGAAGTTAAATTAAAATAGTGTGGTTAGTCATAGTGCTAGATATCAAAAGCATGAGCACTCAGCACTTTTTCAGCATTTAGTTTTCAATGGTGTACAGCGTAAATCTTACAAAATACACACATTCCCAATGTAAAACATGGAGGCATATAAAATGACTCAGAACATGAAAAGCCAAAAGGACCTTTGTGAAAGCTTTGTGAAATATGGCAGCTACTGGGATACACTTTAGAAAAAAGAGATGGTAATAGTGTTTAAGGCCTTTAATTTTTTATTTTTTCAAAACTACTTGTTTCAGTATAGAGTGTGGTTTATATTTGTGTTATTTACCTCTGCTATAAGCCCCATCCTTTGACATCAACTGGAGGTTAGGTGGTGGCTATTATATGAAAGAGAAAAAGGGAATGAATGAGACATGGGCAAGTGTAAACTGATATGATGGATTGCGATATGGTTTTAGAGCAGAAGGAAAGGTATTTAATAAAATGGTTATTTGACCTTAAATAGTCCTGAGATATAGAATGACACGTTTTCCATTCTGTCTCCTAGAAATCATGAAGGAATTGCTTTTCAGAAATTGTACATTGTTTTCTATGGAGCAGCAAAAATCCTACGAGATTGATTTGAAAAATAAACTAGGAAGTAGGGAATTAGGAACCATTTAAAGACTTATATATCCTTTTCTTCCATCAGCTATTTGGGGAAATAATCATTAAAGAGTGATGAATCTTTTCCTTCTTTTATTCTAGAAAACATTTTTAGCACACATAGAAGCAGAGTATACATTCAGCAGAGACCCCTGGTTCCAATATAGTGTCACCAACCACACAAAGGTATAGGGCACTCTAAATGTGGTCAGTGATATTTTGAAATGATAGTGTTTTGCATGGATCAAGTTAAATAAAAGATAGCAAATTTCATTTTACTTCTGAAAATATTGCTGCTGGAAAAAATGCAAAATTACATAGATATTCCCCTTGGTTTTTACATACTGTTGGCATGAAATCCATATAAAGACCTGTCTTTACTTTAACAATCATCAGCTCATAGTCCATCTTGTTTCATTTATGCCTCAAACACTTTAAAACTGCCTTTTACAGATGGATAATTGGTCCCAGAATTGGCACCTGCTTGCCAACTATATAGCCTTTTCTACTATCAGACTTTGAAACAGAAGTCTTTGTGGGTGTGCATATGTGTGTGTATGTGTGTGTGTGTGTGTGTGTGTGTGTGTGTGTGTGTGTGTGTGTGCATGTGTAAGTTTTACAACTTCCTAGGTATTCAGCACTGCATTTCTCTATACCACATTCACTACAATTGTGCTGGATTTGAGAGGTTAATAATGCATTCCTTTATTTCCTTGATAGATTACTATTTTTGTATAATTAAGATTCTCATACCAAGTCCTCATTTAGTTTACTAAGTACAATGGATTCATTTGTAAACTATTGTTCATACTTGCAAAAGACTCGATCATTTAAGGATAATAAGTGAATTCAAACCTTCTCAGAACTACAGTTTCCTTACAATATTAACACAAAATTTCACTAACCATTTGAAATAGATGTTTAAAATATATAATTGCCTAATAGTGAGCGAACATATCCATTAAATATTTATTATATGAAAAGCTCCCTCCACCCCCCCACACACATTCACACACACAAACACCATTCAGGAAGTTATGAGTTTTGGAGGAAGGAAAAAGACAATATGATTTGTGGAATGAACACAGCAGAACAGCTTAGCGATTGAGAGGAAGTAAGCTTCACAAGAAAATATTTACTCTTTGCGGTTTGCCTTCAGTGAAGACTTCTTGAATCAGAGAACTTTTTAAACCGCTATAGCATATGCTAAATCAGGTAGCATTCCTAACTAAATTTCCACATATGTTATCATGTACTCTTGTTATAATTCTCAAAATGTTAACAGAGCTGTTTATTTGTGAGGCATATGTAATAAACAGCATACATTTAATATTTTTAACTCAATTACACTTGTGGCTCCGCCTCCATAGCTCCATCTTGGAGGTTGAAAGACTTTTCTCAGAAAACTTGAGACTTTTGTGGTTTTTCTTGTACCTGAAATTGATGCTGAGAGCAGGAATCTATTGGAAGGCTGGTTTCTGGACAAGTTGCGTTTACCTTTAGAGGTAGTGTTTTTAGATACTTTTCTCATTCCTGTGACAGAATATTTGACTAAAGTAACTGAGAAATGAGGAATGAAGGGTTTGTTTTGGCTCAGGGTTTGGGGATCTACTCTTTTATAGTAGAGGGCATGGTGGCAGGAATGCAAGACAGTTGGTCACATCGAATCTTAAGCACAAAAGATGAATGCAAAGTGCCTTGCTTTACACCTTGGGACCTCACCTTGTGAAATGGTGTCATCCAAAATCAGAGTGGTTCTTCCTACCTCAGATAACCTCCTTGGATACATCCTCAGACAAGCTCAGAGGTTTGTTTCCTCGGAAACTCGAAATAACATCAAGTTTATAAAGCTTAATTGTCTCAGCAGATTTAAGTGGAAGTGAGGTTGACTACTCTACCAAGTCACCTCTATCTTTCTCTGGTTGAGTGGTAGGGACTATGCTATTTGGATCCTTCCCTATGTCCCTTGGTTAGGTGAGAACAGTGGTGAATGTCAGAGGGAGACAGAAAGTAGGAAGTGAGTTTCTATTTCTTTTGTCTTGTCTTCTTCTAACAAGGTTGTTGAGGGAGCTAATACTCCACCCATTAAAACGCCAGAAGCATTGCCTGATCCCTAGTGGTTTTCCAGTTCTGTCCAATCTTTCTATTCAATTCCTCCCAGGCAATACTAATTTGAATGTGTCATTTATTTCCTGTGGGATTCTGAAAGTGTTTGAGGATTTCAAACTTGACTCCCCATGCTAGAAATCTAATTTGACCCTGAGTATATCAGCATTCTTTCTTCAAAAGCAGTTTGACATGTTGAAGGAGAGTGGGGACATGGGGCCAAATCTATAGAACAAGGATTTTCTCACATTCTTTTCTACCTATATAATACAATGCTTGCTTCATTGGAATAAAATATAGAAGTAACATTCCATAATATACTTTAAAGCTAAACAATTTTTCAAGGTATACTTGTAATCAAACAAGGGAATGAGGTAGCAGCTGTGGCCTTGAAGTCCATACATTTGGACTTGACATTAAATCTACACCACAGACACTACAGCTTCATGTTGCTAGCTATACACTAAGTCCCAATGCACTTAAGAGCTTCGGGTTTTTAATAAGAATTTTCTTCAAAGCCGTGTCTTGATTTGGCCTGTGATTTTCGTCAAGTGCGTATCATATCAAAGGATAAGTGTTTGCCAAAGCCTTTCTTCATCCACAAAAGGAGTTTTGTTTGAAGAAAGTGAAGCGAGTTGTGCTGACCAGCTCCCTCTGAGAAGATGAAAGAGACGAGTGGGTTTCCTGTTACTCTTTTGTTGTTGTTTGTATCCCTCATATATTTTAATCAACATGAAAGAACATGTTGCACTGTGAGAGCTTTGCAACTTGAGAAAGCCATTTTGAGGCTGCCAAAAGATTTTCAACTAATAAAGTTGTACTTGTCCGTGGTGTCAAAGACCAGATTTATGGGAGCTGATTAAGAAGGGCCAAATGCCGGCCTGGAGGGATGATCAAGAGATTATTTTCAGAATGGATTTTTTGACTGAAGATTCATGGTCTGCATTATGGATATTTAAAGACATAATAAAGAGATTGCAATGGCTAATTTTTGGTGCAATGACAATTGAGCATTAAGATTGGATTATCTTATAAATTGATAAATTCTCCCAGTATATATGGACTAATGGATCAGAAATAATTTCAGGTTGAAAGCTAAAAATTTCCCTATTAATAATCTGTATTTTATAGTATGTAAATGTTCTTCCAAATTTCCTGTTGTGTATGCTTCTTTGTTCATTTCTTCTGTTATATACAGTAGTTCCTTAATATTCATTTGTTCAAGGAACGCATAATTGGATAGCTCAAACATTTATATTTAAGCCATTAAAAAATTCTGACAATTGAACAGTGATGCTTGTGTTCTATGTAAAAGAAGGAAAAATGGAACTGGAAAATGGCTCAGCACTTAAGAGCACTTACTACTCTTGCAGAACTCCAGTTCATTTCCCAGCACCACATGGTTACTTACAACCATGCATAATAGAAGTTTAGGGGAATCTGAAACCTTTTTCTGACTTCTGTGGGCACTACAAATGTATGGTGCACATATGTATATACAGGAAAAAAATTATACACATAAAATAAAATAAATATAAACACATTTTGAAAAAATCTCATAATTATATTCATTATTACTTACAACTTCCAGCAAAAAAATGGATAACACATGATTCTCATATTGTGAAGAAGTAAATCTAGGAGCTCTTATTGCATGTGTGTGAGGTAGAGATAATTATGGCATCACTCTGATGTCAGAGACTGAGCCCTGAATCTCTTTCTGTGAGCAAGCAAGTAGAGAATATCACCCTTATTCTGTAGTTTTTTGTTTATTATCACTTTCCATGCTATTTAAAAATTTTCTCTCATAATTTCTTTTCTTATTATACTTTTTAGATAAAAGATACAATATGAGCCTCATGTGGTGGTATATAACTTTAATACCAGCACTTGGGAAATAGAGGGGGGATTTCTTTGAGTTTTGGGGTCAATCTCATCTACATAGTGAGTTATTATGGAGATATTAGGCCAGCCAAGTCTGTATAATAAAAACCTGTTTAAACAAACAGACAAACAAATAAACTAACAGAAAATAGACAAACAAGCAAGCAAACAGACAAACAAACTACCTCCAAGAAACAAAAATATCAAATGATGCAGTAAGGTTAATTCAACCATATTTCTCACTTACTAGCTCCAACAATTCTGACCAAGATATTTCTGACACATTATTTATTGACCTGTTTCACCATTGATCACCCTCCTTCTGTACAAAAGACACTGTAATACAGATTCTTCTGTTCCTATGCTCTGATAAATATGTATAACTGATTTATGAATCAGTTTTTAATTCATGGAAATGACATTGTGATCTTATTAATATCATTTTTGACTCATAAACATGTTTTTTTCTCTGCCTATAAGGATTAACACTCATTGATTCTAGCTAATGCTTAGTATACTGTAGTGCACCCTGATCTTATTCTTCCTCAGGGGTGTCACTTTGATGTTGCAGCTTCCTGTTGAAGATGTCTTTGTGGTATATAAAAAAGAAGAGTTATCCACAAGGAAGGGTTGCATGGGTCACTCATATCTTTTGTTTAGTGCACTTTAATTACCACATTTTAATATTGCTTCACTGATCAGCCTTACTTCCAAAGTTTTCTAAGAGTTGTCATATTTCCCTACCATGCACCACACTTATATTTCAAAGTTTTGTCAGTATTTGTGTAAAAGTTTCATTGTTTTTTTCTGTGTTTTTCTTCTTTCCATTTTTTCCTTCAACATTTATTTATTTCTTCAAGTTGTATCTCAATCGCATCCACCCATCCCTTCCTGATCCCACTCTCCTACCATTTTCCCCTCATCCTCCTATCTGCTATTTTTAAAATTTAAGGTGTATCTTTGCCCCAAACAGGTCCCTCTTTTAGTCCAATAGAAGGCTCTTTTTCTTATAACAATAAACACAATATAAAACAATAAACAATTAGGCAGCAATTATGAAAATTATAAGGTATAACATAGATTCCCAATATCCAATCTATATGTATTTGGCGACTGATAATAATAGTCTATTATTTATCTCGATGAATTTAAAGTAGTATGTCTAACTCAGTTCCCATCCTAACTTGCATTACCAACTTAAAAACATCTTTTTAGACCTAGGACATCCTTTTAATTCCTACACAACTTAGTCTTTCATAATCTCTGCTTTATAATTAATGTCTGTCAGAGATAACGGGCCAAAAAGCTGAAGATAGATGCTCCAACATTATAGAGGGAAATTGGGGACTGTCCAGACATCCAGTTGTCATTTCTTAGTTTTGGAAGCTGTTTGCTCTGCATTTCCTGTTTATTCAGATATATTTATCTTCCTCAGGTCTCTGATGTGGTTAAAGACTAGATAGTTATACTCTCACAGTTAAATTTTAAGGTTTTGAGGATATTTTTCTTTCTTTTTTTTAAAGTTTCATTGTTTTAATGGGCATTTTTTTGTACCTAATTAATTTTGTCATGTGTACTTTGTGCTAAAATTCATTATTTCTTAACAGTGATTGGACTGTTTCTTTTGTCCTATGAGCATACCTCTTTTTGCCTTACCAGCTATTCTTCCCAGTATCACCCACTGGAAAACACTAAGTGCCCAGTGTTAATTTTGTCTCTTGGTAAATTTGGGAAATGTGAAGAGTGGAAAGTTTCAGAAACAGATGTGTTTAAATTTCTTCTCAGATGAGGATCACAGTTGATAGAACCACTTACTAATTATCAGACCAAACCTCTGCTCAGTGACTCAATTTTATATTATTGGAAACACAGAGTCTTGTTTAACTAGCTGGAAATACATTGAACAAAGCAGGTATTAGGAGTGAGAGCTCAAAACCAGAAGGTCAATAGCTATTTCTTTCCATATTGAGGTTTTAAATAAACTGAGAACATTTTTTTTTTTTTACTATTGGTAAGTTTTTATTTTAATCCAGCAACACGACTGCTCTGCCAAGGGATCACATCCAAAGACCTAGGTCTATGTGATCTCACTGGAATGCAGACACACTCTGGATTACAGTATGATCTGGCTGAAATACAGACACACCAATAGTAAACAACTTTAATCCTAACAGTTGAAAGTAAGGTTAGTTTATAGAAGGAAGCATCTCTATTTAAAAGTGATGTCTAGTTGAGGGGCAGACAAAGTGATGAACAAGAGAAAGATTTAATGAGTCAGAGATAGGATATACCCAACTCTCAGGAGAAGAGGACAGGAAAGACTGGCTATGTAAGAGCAGCACAGGGAAAGAGAGGAGATATTTTTACCAAGAATTTTTCACTGGGGTGTTATTATATTATTGCAGGGACAAAGTTGCAGAGAGAACAATCTAGACACAATTGAAGACAGAACAATCCAGAGAATGAGAAGGCACCTGAAGATTAGAATATACTACCAGAATTAGTTTGAGGTTAGGCAGAGAAATTCAATCAGAGGCCAGTTACATCAATCAGTTTAGAGAGGAGTATGAGCAAGAACAGCTGAGTTGAACGTGCCATTGAGAGTTCAGAAGGAACTAGAAAGGCTCTCATCTCATCCCCTCATTTTAGGAAATTAAAATAACATTTACAATTAGCATATCCCTTTTTTCGGCCAAGTGACAAATGATGATGTTTTGAAATCAGCACAGAAAAAAAAAGAGAAAAATATAAAAGTTCTTTCATAATAAATAGTTGAGGACAGTCTATGAGTCCTGAGTGTTACTGTTCATTTTGGCTTTTCTTCTCCCAGCTCCATAGTCTTTATTGTTTTAGAAAAGATGATTCTTCCAATCAGTGGAATGAAGAGCTGTGTACAGGGACCCATCAATAGTTCTGAGAAAGACCCTCGTTTATCCACCTCTACTCATACACCCAGTCATGGACACAAGTAGTAGTCAATCAGTTCTTCGGGCTTAAACCATAGACCAATCTCTTTCTCAGCACTTTTCACTGAATTGCTGCCATGAATAATATTTCTGCCAACTTGAATGCAGGAATCCCCTTAAATGGTGCTTGGATTAGAATCAACTGGATTGGTCTGTCCCAGCATCACTCCTCTTGTTTTCACCATATCGAGCTCCTCCCAGACAATGACCTCCATGGACCCTGAGCTCATGTACTTCACCAGCCCCGGAAGAAAGGTAAGTCTCTTAGGTCAATGTAGAGCTGCTTCAGGTGCTCCTCAGAAGCCTGAAGGAACTTCATGGCCACCAGGCAGAACCCCTTCTGCTTGAAGCACTTGTTAATCTCGCCCACCGGGCATGTTGCATATCATCTGGTTGATGGCGATGAAGGTTCACACAAGGCTAGCCATGGTCCAAAAGCCAGCAGGTCAGCTGGTGTCTTTGATGAGCCATGACAGCAAAGACACTCTCATTTTGGCTTTTATTGCAGTAGGTTTTCTTCTTCTTCTTCTTCTTCTTCTTCTTCTTCTTCTTCTTCTTCTT
>CAJQZJ010034004.1:569242-586028 GCA_907164525.1 Lophiomys imhausi
CTTCTTCTTCTTCTTCTTCTTCTTCTTCTTCTTCTTCTTCTTCTTCTCCTCCTCCTCCTCCTCCTCCTCCTCCTCCTCCTCCTCCTCCTCCTTCTTTTGGTTTTTCAAGACAAGGTTTTTCTGTGTATATATACCTGACTGTCCTGGACTCACTTTGTAGACCGGACTAGCCTTGAACTTACAGAGATCCACCTGCCTCTGCCTCCCTAGTGCTGGGATTAAAGGCGTGGACCACCATGCCAGGCTTCATTAGTTTTTCTTTTTTTTATATATACTTTATTTTTTTTTATTTCTTCAAGTTACATCTCAGTCACAATCCCTTCCCTACTCCCCCTTCCTGTCCCACCCTTCTACCCTCTTCCCCCCAACAGCTTCCCCTTTCAGTCCAACAAATGGTTCCTTCTCTTATAACAGTAAATACTATACAAAACAACAGAAATAAGTATGCCACATTTATGAGAGTTAAATGGCCCAGTATATATTCCCAATGTCCAGTTCATACATATTTGGTCCCTGACTTTAACATTCTACCATCTAACCATTTCCATGAGTTTAAAGTTCTGTATCTGACTCAGCTTTCATACTAACTTTCATCACTATTAAAAACATCTTCTTAGATCCAGAATGCCCTCTTGATTCCTAAACAACTCAAAATTTAACTATGAGACTCTAGCTGTCTATTCTTCAACCACCTCAGAGACCTGAGAGGGATAAATATATCTGATTATATAGGAAGTGCAGGGCCTGCAGCTTCCAAAACTAAGAAATGACATAACAGTGGCTGGCTGGACAGTTCCCATTTTCTCTCCATACATTACAGCATCAATCGTCAGCCTTTTGTTTCTGTTTTTCTGACAGACATTTATTGTAGAGCAGGGATTATGAAGGACTTACCTACCCTGTCTTGGCAGAGCTAGGCTGTCGACTTCCCTGCTACCAAGTTTTGTCCTTTTTGGACAGCAGTCTGTCTGCAGTTGAAGCAAGGGGTTTTTTCATGACAAGAGATAGGCTTGCCACTAATTCAACCATCTCACACTGGAGATTCTTCGATGCTTATCTTCTACTTGGAGTAGAATAGGGGTGCTTTCAGGAGCTGATATGTCTTGATATCAAAAAGAAATCTGAATTTAAGACAACATCTTTGAATGCCATATTCTGCAGATCTCTTGGGGTTTTTGAAGATGCCCTATCTATCTCTTGTATTTAGATAAGCAAATGTTGCTTGTCTCTTAACAACTTGATTTCTGAGTAGCTTAGAGAATATCTGTGATAGACTGACATAGTAGCTAACAAAGTGACATGCTTGCATGACTAGGAGTTTGTATTTCTTTACTATCCTAAACAGTTTAAGACGGTTGGTATCAAGAGGCCAGAGCTTCACATTTCATTGTTAAGTATCTCTAGGTACAATACCATTATGAAGCGTTACCTTTAATTTTGTATCAATATACAAAGATCTATTCCAATGTCGCTAAATATACTCTTAATTTTGTATCAATATACAAAGATCAATGCCTATGTAGCCCAATACAATCTTAATATTACGTCAATATACAAGGGTCAATACCATTGTGGCCAACTATAATCTTAATTTTGTATCAATATACAAAGATCAATACCGATGTAGTCCAATACAATCTTAATTTTGTACAATATGCAATGGTCAATACCACTTTAGCCAAATATAATACTAATTTTGTATCAATATACAAAGGTATAAGGGCATATTCAATAATCTGTCCCTTCTTCTTGGTCCTTCCCATACTATGTCTATGTCCCATTTTTCTCAAGTCCGTGCACTCCTACATAGGAGAGAAAGAAGGATACAGAAAAGGAAAAGAAGGAAATCCTTGGGTCTAACCTCCAAAACCCATTTAACAAGACCATTTAACAGCTTGTAGTCTCTTCCCCTAAATAACAAAGTTTTCAGTTATCCTTCAAATAACCAAAAGGGGGGCGGAGAAACACCCTCCCCACCCTCTGAGCATGGGACGTCGCTCTCTTAAAATGACTTCCTGCTGATTTGGGTTGCAGTAAACCTGTTTGGGTCCCGAACCAGAATGGAAAAATGGTTAAAAATGTTAGTACAATCCTTTTATGTTCAGTCCTTTTGTACTCAGCTGTTTAGATGCCCTAAGGTGTTTGTAGGCAGAAGCTGAACTTCCAGGCTTTACTGAAATTCTGGCTGGGGCAGTGTGTAAAGCTGAACGGTCTCAGCGATTTTGAGTTGTTTTGGTTGTAGACTTTTGATGGAAACAGCTATTGAGGGAGTCGGTAAGGCTGAATCATCTGGGCCACTCGTCTTCTTTGGTGTCTGATTCTGTTTTCTGTTGAGATTTCAGTTGTCCAGTTGTCCTTGGGTTCCTTGAATGGATGCTTTGAATCTCCTGGAAAGATAAGAACAGAGCCCTGCCCTAATCCTAACTCTGGGACAATTACCTTTTTTTTTTTTTTTTTGGGAGGGAGAGGTCAGATAATATTTCTCCTGAAGCAAATTTGGTTTTTTGACAATGTATAAAGTATTATCTTTCAATCTGGATTAAAGAAGAAATAATTTGTTATTTTGGAGCTAAACAAGCTTTAGTGTATATATTTTGAGATCTCAAAGGACAATTTGTTTGTATTGAGTAGGCCTTCTATAAGTAGCTTTTAAACTTAAGTCCTTCCAAATCCTATGTGTCTTTCTCTGCATTCTAATTATTGGGATCAAAGACCTGTGGTTTCCATCTGAAGGGATTAAAGATGTGTTCCACCACTCCTGGATCGAAGTTTTTCTCTATTTAGAGTTTGTTTTGCATAAGGCTGACCTTGAGCTCTGAGATCTGCCTGTTTCTGTCTCTAGCGTGTTGGGATTAAGGGTGTACTCTTCTTGAATGATGGGATTAAGGGTGTGCAACCTCACCACCCTGTTCCGTGTAACTCTAGAATTTATAAGACTACTAACTCTATAGTGCTCCTCCCGTCTCTGCTGAAGTTAAAGGCATGGGTTAACACCACATTTTTCATGTATTTTACCTTAGCTCTAAGTTTTTTCGACCCTTGGGCATTTATAAAACCAGGTTGAACAGCTGTAACCTTTATTTTATTTACAGTGTTGTAAAATTGTTACCGGCTTTTTTTTTTAATTAATAAATTTATTTGTTTGTTGCTTCAGGTTACATCTCTATCATATTGTCCTGTTTCCCTACTTCCCAGCCCCACCCTCTCATCCTCTACCCCCTAACCCTTCCCTCTTGTTCCTCTGGGGTGGAGTGTCCCAGCATAACATTCCCTCGCCACAGTTCAGGAGTCATATGAGGGCCAAGAGCCTCTTCATACACCGGGGGCCTAAGAGGCAGTACGGCCAGTGAAAGGTGTCTCCTTGCTACGAGGGGAAAACTAAAAAAAGGCCAACAAACACACAAACCACAAAAACAAAGAACAACAACAAAAAAAGAAAGGAAAAAGAAAAAAAAGTCTATGTCCATGTTCCTTTTGGTGTGTTGGTTGTAGTACAGATATCCTGTACTATATAGCTAAAATCCTACTATAAGTGAATAGATGCCACGTGCATCCTTCTGAGTCTGGGTTAGCTCACTCAGGATGAGCTTATCTAGTTCCATCCATTTGGTTGCACAATGCAAAATTTCATTGTTTCTGAAGGCTGAGTAATATTCCATTGTATAGATGTACCACAGTTTTTTAATCCATTCTTCAGTTGAGGGACATCTGAGTTGTTTCCAATTTCTAGCTAGTACAAATAAGGCTGCTATGAACATAGATGAGGAGACTTCCCTATGACTCAGTCAGGAGTCCTTTGGATGTATACCCAGAAGTGGTATGGCTGGGTCCTGAGGCAAAGCTATTCCAAGTTTTCTAAGATATCACCAGACTGACCTCCATAGTGGTTGCACAAGCCTGCACTCCCACCAGCACTGGAGTAGGGTTCACCTTTCTCCACACCCTCGCCAGCCTGTGCTGTCATTTGAGCTCTTTATCTTAGCTATTCTGACAGGTGTGAGATGGAATCTCAGAGTGGTCTTGAGTTGCATTTCTCTGATGATTAAGGATGTTGAACATTTCTTCAGGTGACTCTCGGCCATTAGGGATCCCTCCTTTTTGAATTCTCTATTTAGCTCCGTCTCCCATTTTTTGATTGGATTATTTGGTTTCTTGGCATTTAGTTTCTTGAGTTCTTTGTAGATTTTAGATAATAGCCCTCTATCAGTTGTGGGGTTGGTGAAGATTTTCTTCCAGTCTGTTGGTTGCCGTTTTGTTTGAATGACAGTGTCTTTTGCCTTACAGAAGCTTTTCAATTTCATGAGGTCCCATTTATTAATTGTTGATCTCAGGTCCTGAGCTGTTGGTGTTCTGTTCAGGAAGTTGTCACCTGTGCCAATGAATTCGAGGGTTTCTCCCACTTTTTCTTCTAGTAGATTTAGTGTGACCGGCCTTATGTTAAGATCTTTGATCCACTTGGATTTAAGTTTTGTACAAGGTGATAAGTATGGGTCTAATTTCATTCTTTTACAAGTGGCCATCCAGTTGGACCAGCATCATTTGTTGAAGATGCTGTCCTTCCATTGTGCGGTTTTGGCTTCTTTGTCAAAGATTAGTTGACCATATGTGTGTGGGTCCCTGTTTGGGTCTTAAATTCGATTCTATTGATACACTTGTCTGTTTCTATACCAGTACCATGCTGTTTTTATTACTGTTGCTCTGTAGTACAGCTTTAAATCTGGGATGGTGATACCTCCTGATACTTTTTTATTGTACAGGATTGATTTAGCTATTCTGGGCTTTTTGTTGTTCGATATGAAATTGAGAATAGCTCTTTCTAGGTCTATAAAGAATTGTGTTGATATTTTGATAGGAATTGCATTGAATCTGTATATTGCTTTTGGTAGGATGCCCATTTTTATTATGTTGATCTTACCTATCCTTGAGCATGGGAGATCTTTCCATCTTCTAATGGTCTCTTCCATTTCTTTCTTCAGGGGCTTGAAGTTCTTGTTTTATAGGTCCTTTACTTGCTTGGTTAGAGTTACCTCCAGGTATTTTATATTGTTTGTGGCTATTGTGAAGGGGGTTGTTTCCCTTATTTCTTTCTCGGTACATTTGTTTTTTGTATAAAGAAGGGCTTCTGATTTTTTTGAGTTAATTTTGTATCCAGCCACCTTGCTGAAGTTGTTTATCAGCTGTAAGAGTTCTCTGGTGGAATTTTTGGGGTTGCTTATATATACTATCATATCATCTGCAAATAGGGATAATTTGACTTCTTCTTTTCCAATATTTATCCCTTTGATCTCCTTTAGTTGTCTTATTGCTCTAGAAAGAACTTCAAGTACTATATTGAAGAGATATGGTGAAAATGGCATCCTTGTCTTGTCCCTGAATTTCGAGGAAATGCTTCAACTTTCTCTCCATTTAATTTGATGTTGGCCACTGGCTTGCTGTATATTGCCTTTATTATTTCTAGGTATGGTCCTTGTATTCCCGTTCTCTCCAGAACTTTTAGTATGAAGGGGTGTTGGATTTTGTCAAATGCTTTTTCTGCATCTAGCAATATTATCATGTGGTTTTTTTTCTTTCATCTTGTTTATATGGTGAATTACATTGATAGACTTTTGTATGTTGAAACATCCCTGTATTCCTGGGATGAAGTCTACTTGATCATGATGTATGATACTTTTGATGTGTTCTTGAATTCGGTTTGCTAGTATTTTATTAAGTATTTTTGCATCTATGTTCATGAGGGAGATTGGTCTGAATTTCTCTTTCTTTGTTGGGTCTTTGTGTGGTTTAGGAATCAGAGTGACAGTGGCCTCATAGAATGAGTTTGGCAGTTTTCTTTCTGATTCTATGTGGTGGAAGAGTTTAAAGAGTAATGGTGTTAGCTCCTCTTTGAAGGTCCGGTAGAATTCCGTGCTAAAGCCATCTGGCCCTGGGCTTTTTTTGCTTGTGAGATTTTTTTTTTTTTTTTTTTTTTTGGTTTTTCGAGACAGGGTTTCTCTGAATATCTCTGGCTGTCCTGGACTCGCTTTGTAGACCAGGCTGGCCTCGAACTCACAAAGATCCGCCTGCCTCTGCCTCCCAAGTGCTGGGATTAAAGGCGTGCGCCACCACCGCCCGGTTACTTGTGAGATTTTTAATGACTGTTTCTATTTCCTTAGGGGTTATTGGGCTGTTTAAGCTGTTAATCTGATCTTGATTTAGTTTTGTTAAGTGGAATCTATCGAGGGAATTGTCGATTTCTCTTAGGTTTTCAAATTTGGTGGAATATAGATTTTTAAAGTAGTACCCAAATATTTTCTGAATCTCCTCAATGTCTGTTGTTATTTCTCCCTTTTCATTTCTGATTTTGTTGATTTGGGTTTTTTCCCTTTGCCTTTTAGTTAATTTGGCTAGGAGTCTGTCTATTTTCTTGATTTTCTCAAAGAACCAACTCTTTGTTTCATTGATTCTTTGTATAGTTCTTTTTGTTTCTAAGTTGTTGATTTCAGCCCTAAGTTTGATGATCTCCTGCCTTCTGCTCCTCTTGGGAGTGTTTGCTTCTTTTTTTTCCAATTCACCCAGCTTAGCTGTTAATTCGCTAATATGAGCAGTCACAATTTTCTTTTTGAAAGCACTTAGTGCTATGAACTTTCCTCGTAGCACAGCTTTCATTATATCCCATAGGTTTGGGTATGTTGTGCCTTCATTGTCGTTGGATTTTAAGAAGTCTTTGATTTCCTTCTTTATTTCTTCCCTGACCCAGTAGTCATCCAGTAAGGAGCTGTTCAATTTCCATGTGTGTGTAGGCTTTCGGTTGATTCTTTTTCTGTTGAAGACCAGCTTTATTCCATGGTGGTCTGATAAGAAAGAAGTTGTTATTTCAATTTTCTTCTATCTGTTGAGACTATCTTTGTGTCCGACTATGTGGTCGATTTTGGAGAAGGTTCCATGAGGTGCTGAGAAAAAGGTGTATTCCTTAGTGTTTGGGTGAAACATTCTGTAGATATCTGTTAGGTCCATTTGGCTTATGATCTCTGTTAGACTCAATATTTCTCTGTTTGGCTTCTGTCTTGATGATCTGTCCATAGTTGTGAGTGGGGTGTTGAAGTCCCACTACTAATGTGTTGTGATCGACGTGCGATTTAAGTTTTAGAAGTGTTTCTTCTACAAATGTAGGTGCCTTTGTATTTGGGGCATAGATGTTCAATATTGAGATTTCCTCTTGATGAATATTTAATGAGTATATAATGCCCTTCTCTGTCTTTTTTCATTAACTTCAGTTGAAAGTCCGTTTTGTTTGATATTAGGATGGCTACTCCAGCTTGCTTCCTGGGTCCATTTGCTTGGAAAACCTTTTCCCAGCCCTTTACTCTGAGGCAGTGTCTATCTTTCGTAGTTAGATGTGTCTCTTGTATACAGCATAAGGAAGGGTCTTGCTTGCGGATCCACTCTGTAAACCTGTGTCTTTTTATTGGGGAGTTGAGTTCATTGATGTTGATGGATATTAGTGACCTGAGGTTGTTATTTCCCATTAGTTTGGTATAGGTGATGGTTGTGCCTCTTTTGGTTTAGTTGCTGAGGGTTTTTCTATTCCCTTTGTTTTTTGGGGTGTAGTTTTCTTCTCTGGGTTGGTATTTTCCTTCTATGATTTTCTGTAGGGCTGGGTTTGTGGGTAGATATTGTTTAAATTTGATTTTGTCATGGAATATCTTGTTTTCTCCATCTATATTGATAGAGAGCTTTGCTGGGTATAGTAGTCTGGCTGGGCACCTATGTTCTCTCAGGACTTGTAGGAGATTCCAGGCCCTTCTAGCTTTTAAAGTTTCCAAGGAGAAGTCAGGTGTAATTCTAATGGGTCTGCCATTGTATGTGACTTGACCTTTTCTCTTACAGCTTTTAATATTCTTTCTTTGTTCTGTACATTTGGTGTTTCAATTATTATGTGGCGAGAGGAGTTTCTTTTCTGATCTAATCTGTTTGGTGTTCTGTAAGCCTCTTGGATTTTTATTGGCATCTCTTTTTTCAGGTTTGGGAAGTTTTCTTCTATGATTTGTTGAAGATATTTCCTGGACCTTGGAGTTGGGAGTCTTCTCTTTCCTCTATGCCTATAATTCTTAGGTTCTGTCTTTTCATTGAGTCCTTGATTTCTTGGATGTTGTGGGTGAGAGATTTTTTAGCCTTCTCATTTTCTTTGGATGTTGTACTGATTTCTTCCATCGAATCTTCCATGCCTGAGATACTGTCTTCCATCTCTTGCATCCTATTTTTGATACTCACATCCCTAGTTCCTGTTCTCTTCCCTTGGTTCTCCACTCCTCTTTTAACTCTGACTGTGTTTTCTTTATTGTTTCTATTTCTATTTTCATGTCTTGTATGGTATTGTTTGTTTTGTACATTTCCTTCTCCAGTTTGTTTGTTTTTGTCTGGAAATCTTTCATTGCTTTTTCCTTTTCCTGTTCAAGCTGAGTCACCTTGGCCTGGAGCTCTTTAATGGTGTTATTCGTTGTTTTGACTTGTAGGCTTCTTTGAATTCCGTCATAGATTTAAGTTCTTCTTGAAGGGACTTTTTCACTTTCCATAATGCCGAATTGTCATTGTTTTCATGTGTTTCTGCTGGTGTGAGGTCATCTGAATTGGATGAGCTGGGATAGTTCTGCATTGTTGGAGTCATATTTCCTTGATTTCTGTTTTTTCTTGGACCTTTGGCCATATGGATGTGTTTAGCTGTCTGCTCTCATCGTTTTCTGGGCTTGGATCCACAGGGGATGCTTTGGTGTAGGAGTCGAATTGTTGCCTATCTGTCTTTGCTTACAGGGGGATCTCAGGGTCACTGTGATTCTAATAGCCTGAAGCACTGTGAGCTGGTGCAGCCTATTCCCAGGTAGTGAGTAATGGTCCGGGATTGTTTCACTGCTCCCAATTCAGACTTCTCTATGTTGCACATTGAGTGATCAGCCTGTAATGGTTCTGATGGTATGGACTTGTTTGCCCAGGCTCAGTTTCTGTGGACTCTGGTTGTCACGGAGACTGACAGGGCCCAGCTCCACGCCTACTATATCTGGGTTTTCCAGAATACAGCTATGGTCCCCTGGCTTCTGGCTTCCCACTAGTCTCCTCCGCCATGGCCTCGTGGCCCCTCATCCCCACCCGCCTGTGCCGACTTCCCACCCTGGCTCCTCCACCGCGGGCTCAGCGCTTCTGCCTTGCCCGCCAGCTTCCCACTTGGATCCTCCATGGCTCGCGCGGCTGTGGACCTCCCGCCTTGTGCCCTGTTTCTGCCTTGCTAAGACTTCAACTAGCCCACAAAGTTTCCTAAATAGCTATAAGGTCCTCCTGAGATGTGGGGAGCCTAGTAGGCTGGTGAGTGATCGCCATGTAGGCTCTGATTCTGCCTGTTGTGTATTAGGGTCGATCTTACCAGGCGCCTCTCCAAATGGGAGTTCCCGAGTCCTGGATTTAGTGGCTTCCGTGTCTGAGAGAGATGGGGGGAGATCCCTGCCCTGGGACTTTTAACAGTCCCTTGGGAGCTGTGTGTTCCTGGATGGTCTAGCCCCTCCGGTTTTTGCACAGTGTCCAATAACTCTGTGCTTTTTATGGCTCTTTTCCCCACATTCAAAATGCGTCAGTGCGGGTTGCCGCCATCTTGGATCCCTAGTTTTTCAATGTAGGCATTTTTCTGACCATTGGTATATCTTCCGCTACAATGCAAGTATTTTTTAGGATTGATCTAGTGGATTCTTTCTGACCAATTATTGGTCCACTGTCCATTTTTCTACTCTACTCATCACACGGATTCCTTTCTGCCTTATTCTTTTAGTCCTCATCACATCTGCTACTGTTTCTTCCTTTCTTATCTCCAAAACCCTCATTTAGGGGAGCAGTGTGGTGAGAGTTTAAGAAGACAGACATTAGCCTGGCGTGGTGGCGCATGCCTTTAATAATAATAATAATAATAATAATAATAATAATAATAAAAAAGACAGAAGTTAGCAGCAGCATACTTTTCCTTCCCTTCACTCACTCCTTTCCATCCCTCTTCTACAGTTTTCTAAGCTATGCAATATCTTGGATCAAGATTTGAAACGTGTCTAAGCAATTATTCTTTTCTTCTACTTAAAGAGTTGTTCAAAAGAGAGATTTGAAAATTTATTTATTCATTAAAAATCTTTAAGTTTCCTTATATTTTGTAGTTATTGTGCTTTTATGTTCTTTATCATTTCTTTGGTTTAATTATTTCTGACCCATGGAGCTCAAAGGTTCACAAAATTCTCAGAATCCTGGCCTTTTCAGTTATAATTGCTTAAAGTAAAATTACTTGAAGAAATACCCAAGAATTGAGAGACATTCTTGCCTGTTTTTTCCATGAAAATCCAGAATTCTAAGGGAGGAGTTGGCTTTCATTATGTTTCTATAACAACTTACATACTTTTCATAAAAGCAAACCACTTATCTGTGAAGGAAGTGGAGATAAATGTTCTTCCAGTTCTTTTGATTTTTTTTTTTTGTATTAAGAAAAAATCCCCAGTGAGTTAGTTTAATAATAAACATATAGGAAGAGGTGCTTAAATGAGCAAGGATTAAAGAGTAATGTAATAAAATATAAAGGGAAATACCTAAAGATTTAGGCCTCTTGAACCATCATTCCATGTTTCTGCAAATACACTAGGATGATCATTTAGACATCTGGAAGCAAAATCTCTTTTCTAGTGATCACATAAATAAAATCAGCATGATTTTGTTTCTAATATTTTACACCTTACAGAACTTATATTAAGCCTTTAAGTTACAGAGCAGATAATGGTATAATATCTGGATCTTTGGAAAATTCTAATTGTACTTAGGTAATATTAACAAAATTGGTAGAGTTCTTCATCCTCCACATTTGTACACACATGTAGTTTTGTGGCTTGATTTGTTCAGCCCTAGCTAATTTTCCTCAAATACAATAATTGAAGTAAACAAGAAGATATTTTCCATAGACCTTACATCCAAAAGGCGGATAATATTTCCCTCAGACACTAAGAGTCAACATTGCTACGTGAGGTACTAAGGATTTAATCTGTCAAGAATTGTTTTGTTTTGTTTTGGTTTTCATTTTGTTGGCTAATACAAAAGTTATCTCTTCAGCTCTCAAGCTAAACTGAGTAGGACTTCTTCATAGAACCAAAATGGCTCTGTAATTAGGAAGAGAAATCACAACTATTTAAAGCACATGCTTGCTTTGGTATAGATACGTACAACATTCATTTGCACATACACTGCTAATGTTTTACCATGAAACCTTGTATTTTTTCACACATTTCCTTAACCATATGCCTTTGATGACAGTCCAATATCAAAGCATAGCTTCTTATAGAAAATGAGAAGTATAATTAAGCTAAAAATTTAGACTAAGTCTGTAATGCATTTTGATTTCTCATGAGGGTTTAACCCAGTTTATGAAATAGTTCCAGATGTGCAATCTAGTTCCAGGTCTGTTTTTATGTATGTATAGAAATTCTAATGTAAAATTAAAAATATAATATTTATATTCTTTGTTATGGAAGTCCCATTTGGAACATCATCTTGAAGTTATTAAGATCATGGGCAATTGTACAGAACAATTTCCGGTTTTAGTATTCTATTAGTGTTCAAATGAGTGACAATGATCTTTAAAACTATAGGATGCATATATCAATCTAAGAAATGTAAGATATTCAGATTTACTCTATTTTTTTTAAATTTTACTTACAGACATACATAGCAACACTGAAGCATGGTATCCTTGTTTCTAATTATTGGAATGTAAATGTTTCTAAATCCATTTGTTCATTTATTTAACAATATATCATATATAATGCTGGAGATTTACAAATATAAAGATGAATGGAAGAATGTCCTGAAAGAGTTTACAGCGAGGCAGAGTAGTTAAAAGCATGAATCCCGTTTTAGGATTGAGTAAAATGTAGCAAGATGAAATTCCAGGGAGATGGCACCCTAAGCTGAGGATCTCTGCTAGCCAGGATATAAATGTGATGATGGCAGAGGGAGTTTCAAGCACTTCATATCTTCACAGGGGTAAGAACTATTAGCAGGGGCAATAGATGAATCTAGAAAAGTCATTAGCAGAAGACACAGTAAAATCTTTTCTGATATTTCTGTTAGGAGTTTGTACCTTTATTTAAACTGGAACAAAATAAAACGGTTTAAAAAATCATAGTGATTTTGATCAAACAGAATTATTTACATTATGAAGAACTCAGCTCAAGTAAAGCTAAACATATCTTTATGTGTACAGGAAAAGGAGACGTGTCTGCTCATGATCATGGCTATCTATTGAATAGTGCTTATTACTGTCGTGCTTATAATAATTTCAAATGGACGCAATGTGAATCTCTACCAATGGACAAATTCATACATGTATGTTGACATATCCGCACAGTAGAAACATTGTAGAAAGGTCATACAGAATGATGTAGACGCAACTATCTGGATTAACCTCAGATATACAACTTTGAGAGATGAGCCAGATATGAGAGACAACATGCAATTAATGCTGTTCTAGAAGTTTCACAGTCAAAGGGGTCATATTTTTATATTTTTATTTATCATTATTATTGCTTATGTGTATGTATTTTGATGAATTTTCCATGCGAAATTCAGAGGATAACTTTGTTCTTTCCACCGACGTCTGCATGGTTCCATTGAACAAACTCAAGTTGCCACATTTCCGTACAAGTGCCTTTATGTACTGAGCCATCTTGCCTACCTAAGATATCTTGTGAAAGAAAAAAATTTTTAAAAATATACATTTATTAATAAAACATATGTTTATAGAAATGGTCCAAAGGGGTGGGGAGCTCAGAAGCTCCCCCAAAAGTTGATAGAAGAAACAGGATTAAATCACAACAAGGGCTGGTACTTAGTTGCTTCATGAAGAGTCAGTTCCTTTGAATTTGACTCCCTGAGCTCACCAATAGGGCGTTTATTGTAAACCTTCATCACCCTCAGAGTCGAGTACCAGATCCTCCATGTTATATAAAGAGTTTGTTTTCCTGGACCCTGGAACCCCAACTGCCTAGAAAAGGAGTTGCTTTGCTCATAGCTCCCATCACAACAACTGTATCTTAATAGTTGAAGTAGTTTTTTGTTCATTGTTATTGAATTATAAGGCAGCAATAAGCAGTGTTTTTTAAATGAGTACATTGTGATATTATAGAAAGAACAAAATGTGATATATCAGAAAATATATATGCTCAGTTAAAATCCTTATATTTCTAAGTTTAACTTTGTGTTTTCCTCTTTTTATTTTCAATCTGTTTTGTTTTTGTTATTTTATTCTATTATCATTCCCTTTCATTAGTGTGTCTACTTTTAGGAATATGATGTTTTTCACTTGAAGAAAATTACCAAGGCTTCAAGAAAATGAACAATGGAATTAACAAGCCTTCATTAAGGAGGAAGAAAGCTAAAATTTCAGAAAGAATGTCTGAAAAAAATCATACATATACATTTTTAATGAAAATCTCCCATCTAGACTAACAGTGTTTCCTCCAAGAGCCAAAGGTCATCTAACATTAACCCTAATACCAGGCATCAGAAGCCATCTTTTGAGTTGTTGGCCAGGGTTGTTTAAGAGACACCCAAAATATTATAGACTAATTCTATTGCCCTTGCTTCCCACCCTCAACCTCCAAGATAGAAGGTTGCAACCTTTCTTTTGCTACAGATGTTATGTCCTTTAGACACAGAGACCCATGGCTCTTCAACTGAAGCTAAACATCCTTAACACACACACACACACACACACACACACACACACACACACACACATCACACAAAGGGGAGGGAGTGCCGTGCATGCTTCCAAAGGAGAGAAACAAGCAACAATTCTAACCAGATATGATGCTTATGAACAATAACAAATAACCAGCATGGCACAAAAACCATAAGTGTGCAGTAATGTCATGCATTTCTTGGCAGTCACTAACTGCTATCTAATTGGAATTAAGATTTGCTCAACAATTAGACAAAAGGAGAGAATCGATGGGGTGATGTTATGCATTATAAACGTTAATTAACCTGTTTCTAGAAGCCTACTTGCTGTACAGCAAATGAAGCTATGTTACCTTTCGTGTGAACCATTGTCTCTGGTGGGTTAAATAAATGTTCAGGCTTGAGATTGGGCAATGACAGAGGCAGGTGGGGCTAAGGGCTTTTGAAGCAGAGAAGTTTATGGGTAGAGAAGTCTCCAGGAGAAGAATCCAAGAACAGGAAGGAGGACACATGCCATGGGTTAGAGAAATGAACGTCATTCCACGTGGCCAAGAACATTGGCAGAGCTGGGAAAATTACAACCCAGGGGACTTATGTATCTATGGGGTCATATTTGGGGAATAGAATTATGAGTTAGTTTGGATGGGCTAAGATTGCACTATCCAGGTCAAGGCTTGTTAAAATTAAAAAAAAAAAAAATTTTGCTCAACAAGAGGGAAAAATAGGAAAAAAAAATAGTTGGTATTTGAAATCTAGCCAACTATCCAGGACTAGTGAAGCAATGATTTTGGAGGAGACCCTACAAATGTCACTCTAGTAAATCAATATAATCTCTTAGTACATTTTAAACATATGTCCTTATACCCACTGATGAATGCGATTGTTACCCCCATCAAGGAAACTTCTCTTTGCAACTGAGAGAGAACATTATAGAAAACTACATTCATCAAAATGTAAAGTTATGGAGCCCATTAACAAAAGATGCATCTACAATACAACTTATGCACCTTAGGAAAACTGAGGGATCATTGTGGAAGAGAGGTCAGAAAGATTATAAGAGCCAGAGAAACAGAGAATTTGCTGTGAGATTCTGTCTCCTCAGAATGTCAGAAGCTATACTTACGAATCTTACCACCATGTCTGTGTACACATGACCTGAATAAAGACAATAGCAATAGATGTGCTAAAGTAGACTGATGAAAGTCCAGAAGTCCTCCACCTTATGTAAAGAACTTCAGGCAACTAAGGAATGCTAAGAGAAGAAGAAATAGTCTTCTCCAGGGATGACCACAACATTCAGTTATTTGCTGACCATTATACCAAATGGTTAGCACTGAAATTATACATATAAGTAACATTATACAGACTAAGCAGATTGTATTTACATATTTAGGGAAAATATATATGCATGTATATATATTTTTGTATATGTAACACAACAATTAATAAGAAAAGGAGTCATGAATATGAAAGAGAAAGAAGGGTTTGGAGGGAATAAATGGAGGGTGGAAATAATGTAATTACATCATAATCTGAAAAAAAATAAAAGAATAGTTAAAAACAAAAACAAAAAATTCACTGATTTATTTGGAGTTTACCTTAGCTAGCAAACTTGAGGACTTTTGCTTTGTTTTGTCTTTAAGCAAAAATCTCATTCTTCACTAGTTCCTCTCCTCCATGTTCCCCATCCTTGTTGTGTGGTATATACTTTCCTCGGTCTTATCTATGTAAATTGACCACCTGGCTTCTTATGCAAATAGCCATGCTTTTTAAAAAGGATAAGAACAGAGGGAATGCAATGTTGCCTAATGCCAAACCCAACTGACTTTTTAGAACATTTTAGAATAACTAATTTAATTCCCATGGTTTATTTTTAAATATTACCTCAATAAATTCCGTATTGTAAGCTAATATTGTTCAGCAGCAATAGAAAACTGAAATATCAAATCCTGGACTGCAGACTCATGTATCTCCTTACATAGGATGTGTGAGAAGTAAATGAGATGGGATATTTGAAAGGGCTTTGTTAAAAGAAAGAATTCCATAAATATGATGTGCTATTGTCATTGTTGCATGTATGAATTTTAACTTCCATTAAATCCGTTTCCTGTCCTAGCTGACATTTGCATGGTTACATATGTAGTTACTTTCATTTAATACAGCTCTTCCCTAAAAGGAGACTTGTCATGGATTCTTATTAAAATCATATAAATGTCAACAAAAGATTCAAAAGGGGAAATTAGTCCTAATAACTGGAGATTTCAGCACTCAATCAATTTACATATATTGAGTTAATTTCTCTTAAATGTACTGTCCTTACAAGTTCCATATGCACCTGAGTGATGTATTTTAGAATTATACTAATGCAATAGAGCTATTTATTCCTTGAATAAATCATAAGCCAGTCTTTCTATTCTTCAAGCCTGAAAATTCTCTGGTTTCTATTTTGCTAACTGTGAATGTTTGGGAATGAAAATCTAGCCAAATTGTAGGGTATAATGTGCTCCTCTATGCCAGCAGATGGTGAGAATTTTTGCGTGTGTGTGTGTGTGTGTGTGTGTGCATGTGTGTATGTATGTATTCACTAAGGGTCAGAATACATGACCAAGTGTAAAGAACTCCATGCAAAACCCTACCATGTTGTAGTTGTCATATGCATTAATCCTGGGGTTTTAATTATTTGAAGTGGATTGTTTTCAAGCTTATTTCTGGAAGGAAGGCATGCTTACTTTCAAGCTATAATCTACTTCTAGTTCTGAAACTATCATTGGCTAAATTACTAGTGTAAGATATGTTATAGAAAATTGTAATAATTTTTCTTTTCTAATAAATAGAGAGAATGGATACCAACTATGATTTTCCTCCAGGTATGGCTGAAAGAATATAGGGCCTGAAAAGTTTAGGGAAAATTTGGATCTGCTTGTTCATATTTTGAAAATTTAGACAGAAAAAGTCTGCTTAAGAAAAAGGAGTCAGAATCCCCCTTAGTCTGTATTCTTTAAGGCACACACACACACACACACACACACACACACACACACACACACACACACACACA
>CAJQZJ010034004.1:586038-603887 GCA_907164525.1 Lophiomys imhausi
ACACACACACACACACACACACACACACACACACACACACACACACAAAATGATTCTCAAGTATATTCTTTAGATAGTTTCTTTTCTTCAGTTAATGGAGAGAAAGGCAATGCATGCTTCTCAGTTTTATGTGCTTGATATTGAAATTATAAAGTCATAATGAGAACATTATGTACCCACATTTTTTAATGTTTTAGACAATGATGATAAAAGGAAAAGATAAAAGAAGCTGGTCAGACAGTTTAGGGACACAGACCTTGAAAATCAGCAGTTCAAATTTTTGTTGCTGGCCTGACATGGGATATATGTTTCATTCTGTTCTAGTTGGAGGCCAGAAATGCTAGCAGCATTAAATATTTGAACTCTCAGAATTCAAAAGAGAGGATGTGGAGGCAGGTATACTGTTAGTAACTTGCTGTCGATTACACAGAAATAGATAAAGTAACTTCCACACCTGTGCTCTTCTGCCTGCAAGCCTCATTCTCCCAACTTCTATGCAGGTGCTTCTACTGAGCACACAGTGACTGATTATGGCATTCAAGGCTCTGCTCAGAACTAAAGGGAGAATGAATTATGGATTAAGCTGCCAGCAGCCACAATACTGGATTCATCTGCAAGGGTCAAATGACTAAAGCAGCTCCTCTCCCTCTCTCCCATCTTCCACCTCCTTTTTTTTTCTGCCTCCCCCTCCCCCCGTCTCTCTCTTCTTCCTTTATTATTTGCAAATACTCATCATAAAACACTGCTGTTTATCTTTTTGTATAAAAACCATTCCAGGACACCTACTCTGTGTAAGGATGGATGCCAGACAGCATAATGAAACAAAGGCGAATGAGATGCCTAGTGTATGTGCAGAATAACGGCAGTGCATATAAGTAAAAAAAGACAGAGATGATAAGGACAAAATTCCTCTGATAGGAATGATTAGAGAAAATATGGTTTCTTTTGAGAAGGCAGGAGATAGGTTTCTTTCTTCTAAGTCTGAGTCGCAAAATCATGACTACAGATAGACAGCCTAGTTCCTGCAATTATTAAGACTCTGAGTTTTCATGTACAATCATTCTTTGGGATGTTTTAAAATTATCTCTGTGTTCACATTTGTGATATCCATTTCTTTCTGTACAACCTGCACACATGAACTTTCATGCCACACAGATTTGTGGACCCAGAAAGTTAAGCAGAAAGATTAGTATTTCTGCGTAAAAGTAGATGACTCTCTTTTGGAAGGCAGGTCATTTCCATAGCCTTATCTTAATTATCATGAGGTAAACTATAGGTGATAGTATGGATATTTAGCTCATTATTATAGGATTTTATATTTCCTTTCTCCCTTACCCCTTTTTCTCCGGTTCTTCACTCCTTCTTTCTTCATTTCCCTGTCTATTTCTACTTCCCTTTCTTCCTGCTTCACTCCACACTTCACTTCTCATTTTTGTTTTAGAAAATTCAATAACCCAGTGGACCTATTTACCATCTGGTCAGGGCTCCATTCCTAAAGTGCACTCCCACATAAGCATCAGAACCTGAGTTCTATCCTCAGAGCCTATGAAAACTAGTCAGGTGTGGTTAAACTTACAATTCTAGCATCTAGGAGGCCAAGACATGGTCAAGGTGATTCCTCAGGTTCAATGGAAAGTCATCCTTCCATACTTGATGAGTTCCAGGACAATGACAGCCTCTTGTCACAAAAAACAAAATGTAAGGAAGAACAGCCAACATTCATCTCTAGCTTCCACATGCGTACATATGTTTACATAGAGGGTGATGAAATCATTAAACTATTGACATTATAACAAGTGTAAATAAAAATTAATCATGTGAAGTTGAGTTTTATCTTACAGGCCTATTTTAATCCTATGCACTAACATTTATGGATATAGAATATATACATCAAGGTTTATTAATCTTATTGAAAAGTATTCATATGTAAGAACTGTTGAATACACTATTATGGCAAAGTAGTAGTTCACAAATATCACAAATATCACACCTAACAATTTTTCATTTGAATGTTATTCATTTTGATAACATATGTATGTACATATATTCAGGAAGCATAAAGAAATGAAATATTTTCACAGTGTTGAAGTTAAATTACCAAGCATTTTCATGAGAATATATGAAGGAATACTTATTTTATAATATTTTTTTAAGTACTTTATTTTTTTTTCTTCAAGTTACATCTCAGTCACAAACCCCTCCCTATTCCCCCTTCCTATCCCGCCCTTCCACCCTCTTCCCCCGAGAAGTTTCCCCTTTCAGTCCAACAGATGGTTCCTTCTTTTATAACAGTAAGTATTATACAAAACAACAGATATAAATATGCCACATTTATGAGAGTTAAATGGCCCAGTATACCTTCCCAATGTCCAGTTTATACATATTTGGCCCCTGACTTTAACATTCTACTATCTAACCATCTCCATGAGTTTAAAGGTCTATATCTGACTCAACATACATACTAACTTGCAACACACTTTTAAGAGTATCTTCTTAGATCTATAACACCCTCTTGATTCCTAAACAACTCAAAATTTAACTATGAGACTCTAGCTGTCTATTCTTCAACCACCTCAGAGACCTGAGAGGGATAAATATATCTGCTTATATAGGAAGTGCAGGGCCTGCAGCTTCCAAAACTAAGAAAGGACATACCAATGTTCTTTTGATTGTTGTTTATAGCTTAAATTTTTATAATGCTAATTTTTATGATTATAATGGAAATACTTCAGAAATTTTAAAAAATATTATAAAATCATTGGTATTTTATAATATTTTTTAAAATTTGTGAAGTATTTCCATTATAATCATAAAAATTAGCATTATAAAAGTTTAAGCTATAAACAACAATCAAAAGAATAGTTTTATGTAGATGCTTGTCTACAGTAATACTGAAAGTTGGAATCCTTATGTATATGTTTTTCTCACTATGAATTTTAAATAACTCCAAATATATTATCCATATGATATTAAAAACATATCACTGCTACTTTTACATTCATATTCATTAGCTGTAACTTGTAAAAATAGACTTCATATTTATGATACATCAGTCCTTCCTAATAGCAGTACCCAAATATATTTTTCCTGTGGAGATTTATAGTTAAAGGTTGTTGAATTCAAGAGGGAGAACTGGCTGTTCTTTTGGAAAGAATAAAGATTACAAAAGTATTATAAATGATTGTATGGCCTATATTAAAACATACTGGCATTTAGTTACTCATTCTATTAATTCATACCTTTAAAATAGGTGTATAGAGAGAACAATGTAAATATCGTATATTTGCATGTAATGGAACAATTTACAGACCTCATGAAGTTCAATACAGTTACTGTGGAACTATATCCTGGCTGTAAATATGTCCTTCTTTTGTATTTTTTAAAATTTATGGATGATTTTTATAGATACATATTTTGCACAATTAATTTGGCAAAATGATATATCAAGAGTGATAATACTAGTTCTGTAAATATTTTCCTCAACAATTGATACTGTTATTTTGTTTTCTCATATTTTAATTGAAAGTATTTATATCCCAAATAACAATCATTAAATGAGGGCATGCTTATATCAATCAGGTTGAAAATTAACTAAGTAAATGGGAGTACACATTTTTCTCAACTGAAGGATAGATAGTGAGAGCCATACTCTTGAATATTGTTCCTATTTAGTCAAGAGGAAATTTGTTCCTTTGAAAATAAATGTACAAATGAGCAAAGAAAAACCAGAAGTCATTTTCGTGATATTTTTTCCTATTCTGGATTTAACCTCATCCCCAAGCTTGTTAGTTGAAATATGTTGGCTTACAAAATGCTAAATGAACACTCCCAAGTATCATAAATGCCCCGAGACCTTTACTCTATTTGTAAGATAATATTTACCTTAATATCATTTTATAAATTCTATCAGAAAAATATTAGTACCATTCTAGACACAGGAGATTTTTAATCATATCACAGTGAATAATATGTGCTTTATGTCCTTGTTGTCTTTCTGTCTTCTGGTATTGAGATGTACTAAAGCTTAGGGAGGAACTTATCAGGTAATTGGCTCATAGTTGCCATAGCAGAGTACGTAGATGAAGTTCCCCAAGCTCAGAGAACCCTAGCATATTATAAGGACCTGATTTTTGTCCTGTAGGAAGTGTTATATTATGTAGAGGGTTCATTTACTGTATCTCAGGGGAGAGCC
Source organism: Lophiomys imhausi (assembly GCA_907164525.1). Classification (NCBI taxonomy): domain Eukaryota; kingdom Metazoa; phylum Chordata; class Mammalia; order Rodentia; family Muridae; genus Lophiomys; species Lophiomys imhausi. The sequence continues at coordinate 590,231 of CAJQZJ010034004.1, forward strand.
AGTATTTCTATTTACCCAGGCTGTTCACACACATCCTTGAACAGTATCATGAACAAAATATGAGGTGTCTATGGATAATTACATCCACACAATTGCAGATCTTCTTACTTCTGAGAACAAAATAATCTGAAAAATTTGACAGATAGAAGCTAAAACCAAACCTTAGTTTCTTTCAGACAGTTCTCAATTAAGGCTCTTTTTTAAATGAAGAGTGCAAATAGAAAAGTCTGCATGTTCTTGTTAGCTTCAACTTGACTTCATGAGTTATTAGGATATCTCTCAGAAAGCTGGATTGCTTCTATTTAAGTTTGGTGTTGGATTTTCTAATTTGATTGAACTCTTTTTTTTTTTAAATTGAACTCTTAAAATCAGGTTTTTCCAGAGGTCAAGGGGAATTCTCTTAATCATTTCAACCATGGCCAGTGAGTTTGAGTTGATCTGAATGCTGTCCTCAGTTAAGGTAAATCTTTAAGCACTAGTTGATTTCTTCGGCTACTCCATGCTTTGGAGAGGGAGCAATGTTGATATAAACCTTCCACATGAAGGAGGTAACTCTGATGGAGCTATGTTCAAAGGAAGACTGGCCACACTGCTCATTTCACAGACATGGCTGAAAGAGATAGTCCCATCCTGTAATCAAACTAATTTTCTAAAATATACAGAGAATAAAAAGTGGAAGAAAAGGACAAGCCAGAGAGAAAGTGTATTGAGTTAATTTTTGAGTAAAAAAAAAAAAAAAAGTAACAACAGGGACCTAGGAGTAGTAAGAAGTCTGGAATTCCCACTGGATATCTTAACTCTCAACTGATTGTTGAGTAATTTTTAAAGTATAAAGTGTCTATATTGTCCAAACTCATGTGGTCTGGACAAAGAGGTCTGGCTTTTGCCTTTGTTTCTGAGAAGTTCTCCTCAACCCTTTGGTATGCCAATCATAACAAAAAGATATTTATTTTCCTGGAGGCTTTTAGATACAATGAAATTATGATGGTGCTGGTGGCTCATGCAGTATTAATACTGATATGTGCTTGATAACCAAAGTCTGCTAATGGGTGGTTGTATTAATTAGCTTTTTATCACTGTGACTAAAATACTTGATAGAAATACTTTAAAGGAGTAAAACTTTATTTTTACTCATGGATTAAGTTTATCAAATTGGGGGAGGCATGAGGGCAGAAGAGATCCTTAGCTCATGGAATGGTGCCACCTACATTTAGTGTGGCTCTCCCCCCTTTTCTTTGTCTACATGTCCCTTTCCACAATGAATCTGATTGCAGTCATAGTTGATGTATGTCTAATTATGTACAAGCATAAGTAGGAGATTTTCCCTAAAATTTCATTGAAGATTTGGTTTGTTATCCATACAGCCAAAGCCAGTTGAGGCCAAATCATCCTTTTGGTATCATACATGGACATAAGGAGAGTGTCATTGAATAGATTCCATCATATGATTATCTTCTCTGGAAGTATTCTGACAGATGAAATCAGAGATGTGCCTTGTGATTTTCCTAGGAGATTATAAATATGGTCAAATTAATAACTGAGATTAACTCTAACAATGATAAACTATATTTATGTAGACTTTGTTACCTGTTAGTGGGACATTTTGCCCCAGTGGAGCTGCCATGTAGGCCCTCAGTGTAAGAGGAAGCTTTTAGTCCTTATACGACTGCTGAACTGAGGGGGGCTGATATGTAGAGGCACCCTACACTAGAGGAGTAGGTTAGGTGGGAGAAGGGGGAAAGGGTGGAAGGGATGAGTGGAGGGAGGGGATTGTGATAGAGATGTAACTTGAAGTAATAACCAAATATTAAAAAAAGAAAAAAATGAACAGTAAAAAACCATTGAGGTTACTTGGTTGATAATATACCATATATATTATAACATAACTCTAGGAAAATTGTGCCATAAACCTATGGGAAAAAGACTACTGGGAGTTTAATGTTATTTATTGGACTTTGTCCCATCCCTTCTTCCCATGTTTAATTTGACTATTAACTTTTTCCCTATAATAATCCATTTTTACTATTTATAAATTAAATTCATTGGGAAGGAAAAATGAACTCTCATTTATTTATTTATACACTTTGTATTGTTTAAATTATCAAAAACAATCTGCTACCCTACTGATTTTATATATTACTAAACTGTCTGTAACCTAAAAATGTGAACACCACTGGTAACTCATGGGTGAAGTTGAATATAGAATACATTCTGAGGAGAGGGGAGAGGGAGCACCTTGTGCCTTTCTCACACGACAGTTGATCTTAAGCCAGGTAAGATAGTACATACCTGAAATCCCAGCATTCTGAAGACTGAGACAGGAGAATTTCTGTGAATTCAAGAGCATCCTGAGCTACATAGAACAGTCTGGTCTATGCTGTGAGGACCTTTCTCAATCAAGCAAGCTGTGAAGAAATTATGGCAATTTGGCAGTATACTGTCATTCAATAAAGTAAGAAAATGGGACTTTATTATAGGAATGTCTTTGAGAGACTCAGAAATATGATAAACAGCTTATACAGGGAAGCATAGGGAATAAGCAAGTAACCTGAATAGTGCAGAGCTCCTGAGGCTAGAATTGCAGTTTTGAGCCCCTTGACATGACTTTGGGAATCAAAATCCCCAACCTCCATAAGAACCACAGACACTATTAATCACCAAGCCATCTTTCCAGTTCCCAAACTTGTAGTCTTAAAGAGTTGTGTCTTGAATATGTTACGTGCTGTTTTCCAAATTGGCCACAGGCAACAAGGAAGTCATTAGAGATAGAATTTGAAACACAAAGTTTCATCAAGGGCTGTAAGAGAAATTAAGAGAACTAAGAGACAAGTGTTCAGTTCCATTCACTGAACACAGTGGGCATGCTAATTTTTTAAAAATAATTCCTGTCACTGTTCCTAGGCTGATTACCTTCAGCAGCCCAGTACATATCATTGACTATTGACTACAGTTTAATAGAACCATACACACCGGAGAACCAGGACTAGATTTTTTTTTTAATATCCATTCATCACTTCAGGTTACATCTCCATCACAGTGTCCCCCCTCCACCCCTCCCAGTCCCACCCTCCCACCCTCTACCCCCTATACCTTACATTTTAGATGATCTCTGCATATCTATATGGCCTTCTGAGCCTGTAGCTTGGCTGCAAGAACTGGAATGAAGAGCACATTTCTCCCAGTCGGAGAGCAGTCAAATTCTACTGTAAAGCTGAGATGGGACTGGTGCTGAGCCTATTGCGTCCTTGAACATGACATTTATGCCCAACATGCAGGAATTGTTGGACATCCTAACATCACATCCTTAACTATTTGGGTACAGTATGATCAGACTCAAAATCAAAATAGCAGTCTAGAGAATTTAAAACCTTGGCTAGGGCTATGTGTTCATTTTCCTGGGTTAGGTACTAGATGTCTGCAAGAGTTCAGAGAAAATAGGATTGTGCTCTGAATAGAATGCCTCCAGTACTTGCATCCAAGAGGTACTCCAAAATCATATAGGGTACCCCACTGGGTGGAGGATCCCTTCTTTTGCCACATTGTCTAATTCACAATGTACTCAGTCATAGACACTTACAGTTCATAAAACACATTAAGGTTTAAAGAGGCTACACTCTCTGGGTGGAAATGTTCCATAGCTATCTGGACAGGTTGCAGTACAGCCGGTCTAAGTACCACTGAGAGGATACTAACTTACAGGCTACCTGATGTAAGAATTAAGTAGAGAGTTTAGCTTAGTGGTGAGGATCTCAATTTCCAGCATCAACTGGGTTACAGAATGTTCAGAGGAGATATTTTCTTTGATATCCAATACCTAATGGTGAATTGGGTATTCTTTCTTCATATTTCACTTTCTGGTGCTGTGATTCACTGAAATAGCCCTAAGAAACTACTTGCTGTATAGCCATTTGCACTTTTTCCCTCAGGATTATCAGCCACTCCTGATAATACCGCTTTCAGGACTAGAACTGGGGTTTCTGGCTTGTCAGTCAATGGAATACCATCTATGTAGTAATATAATTTGGAAACTGGAGAGAAGAGGGAGGTATAAAATCTTTTGACTCACCTAGTGGTAGAAATTTTCAGTGGAATTTGTCCCATTAATATTTCTTTACTTATGATTCCTTGTTGATCAGATGATTATAACATTTATGGGTACAATGAATTATAAATGCAGAACACAATAATCATATTGTGCACTGTGATATAGCATAATAAATGAAACCTAATGAGTTGTTCTAAAATGCTTCACTTATACTATTATCCTAGAATCCACCCTTTCTGCAACTTCTTTCAAACAGCAGCAGTTTGAAACAGCATCTGCTTTCTTTGTCTATAGATTTGGTTAGGATTGAGGGATGGGCACCTATATTCCTTACATTCATAAATACTTGAGTCTCTTTTGTCTTTGAAGCTGCCAGTTTATTTGAGCAGATATTTGTTACTTTGAGCTATTTCACACAGGATGAAGTGTGAAGTGACCTTGTACTAGTAGGCATGATATATTTATTTTTGGTTTCACATAGAGCTGATATTCATTTTAGGTTAGCCCTGTTTTAACTGAAAAAACACCTTTAATGTTATGACCCATGGAATTTCTATACTAGGAGTCAAATTAACATCACTCAGCCCATCTATTTCAACTTTGGAGTCTCCCTGACTTGCTGATATAACCTTGTCACTGTAATTTTTAATGCTTACTGCTCCAATCTTATAAGAACATCTTTACTTCATCATACCTTCAGGAGTGGGGGAAACAGTCACCACACTGTTGCAAGGGATGTTCTTTTTTTAAAATTAATTTATTAGTTGCTTCAGATTACCTCTTCATCATATTGTCCTCTTTCCCCCCTTCCCAGCCCCTCTCTCCCACCCTCTACCCCCTAACTTTTCCATCCCACTCCTCTGGAGTGGAGTGTCCCTACATAATAGTCCCACGCCCTGGTTCAGAAGTCATATGAGAGCCAAACGCCTCCTCATACACTGGGGGCCTACAAGGCAATACCACCAGTAAAAAGGGTCTCATTGCCAGGGAGAGAAAAAACACACACACACAAACAAAAAAAAGTCTATGTCCATGTTCCCTTTGGTGCATTGGTGGTAGTATAGATATCATGTACTATATAGCTAAAATCCAACTATAAGTGAATAGATGCCATGTGCATCCTTCTGAGTCTGGGTTAGCTCACTCAAGATGAGCTTCTCAGTTCCATCCATTTGGCTGCAAATTGCGTGATTTCCTTGTTTCTGATAGCTGAGTAGTATTCTATTGTGTAGATGTACCACTGTTTTTTAATCCATTCTTTGGTTGAGGGACATTTGGGTTGTTTCCAGTTTTAGCTATTACAAATAAAGCTGCTATGAACATAGATGAGGAAACTTCCTTGTGATTCGGTGCAGAGTCATTTGGATGTAAGACCAACAATCAATAAATGGGACCTCATGAAACTGAAAAGCTTCTGTAAGGCAAAAGACACCTTCATTCGAACAAAAAGGCAGTCTACAGATTGGGAAAAAAATCTTCAGCAACCCCACATCTGACAGAGGGCTAATATCCAAAATTTACAAAGAACTCAAGAAATTAAATGCCAAGAAACCAAATAATCCAATCAAAAAATGGGGAACAGAGCTAAACAAAGAATTCACAAAGGAGGAATTCGTAATGGCTGAGAGACACTTGAAGAAATGCTCAGCATCCTTAATCATCAGAGAAATGCAACTCAAGACGACTCTGAGATTCCATCTCACACCTGTCAGAATAGCTAAGATCAAAAGCTCATATGACAGCACATCCTGGCGAGGGTGTGGAGAAAGGGGAACACTCCTCCATTGCTGGTGGGAATGCAGGCTTGTGCAACCACTATGGAGGTCAGTCTGGCGATATTTTAGAAAACTTGGAATAGTTCTGCCTGGGGACCCAGCGATATCGCTTCTGGGTATACATCTAAATGATTCCTCACTGAATCACAAGCAAGTATCCTCATCTATGTTCATAGCAGCCTTATTTGTAATAGCTAGAACCTGGAAACAACTCAGATGTCTCTCAACCGAAGAATGGATTAAAAAACTGTGGTACATCTACACAATGGAATACTACTCAGCTATCAGAAACAATGAAGTCATGAAATTTTCAGCCAAATGGAGGGAACTAGAGAAGCTCATTTTGAGTGAGCTAACCCAGACCCAGAAGGATGCACATGGCATCTATTCACTTATAGTCGGATAATAGCTATATAGTACAGGATAACTATACTACAACCAATGCACCAAAGGGACCATGAACATAGACTTTTTTTTTCCTGTCAGTGAGACACTTTGCCCTAGTAGTGCTGCCTTGTAGGGCACCAGTGTATGAGGAGGCTCTTGGCCCTCATATGACTGCTGAACTGGAGCGGGGGACAGTTATGTAGGGACACTCCACTCCAGAGGAGTGGGATGGAAGGGATAGGGGATAGAGGGTGGGAGGGCGGAACTGGGAGGGGTGGAAAGAGCACACTATGATGGAGATGTAACCTGAACCTGAAGTAATAAACAAACAAACAAACAAATAAATAAAAATAAAGACACATAGGCTAACATTTAAATCCTCATTATAAAATATTAAGAGATTGAGAACCTTATCAGGCTATGATTTTTAGAAATGGGAACTTTGGTAGCGATTAGAACGAAATAGGATCACCAGCAGGCATCCTTCAGGATTGAATCCTGGTAACTCTATAGGAAGAGAAAGAGGGATCTGAAACTCACATATGCTTGTTTCCTTTCTTTAGCCAAGTGACTCTTGTGCTGCTTTGGCCTTTACCAGTGAAATCTGACCGGAAACAGTCTAGAGCCATGTGTCAAAACAAACCTCTCGCTCTTTTAAGTTACTCAGGATGTGGCATCATATCAACTGCAATAGAGGTCACTATGGGAAAGTCACCAGCAATTCAGGCTAAAAGTATTTGGAGTTTTCTCATCTGTTAATAGCGTAAAATTTGTCCATGTATGCTGTATATATTTAGTGATCATCACAGTATAACAGACGCCACTATGGGCATTTGATATATAAAATCTGGGAAACAGGGATATATGGAAGTGTAAAACTGTTTTTCAAGAACATAGACTTCCAGTGTTTCAGAAAAGAGGAGAGGCCTGGCAGAAAGCAGACAAGGATAGTGGATGGGTATTTTTTTTTCTCAAGGAAAAAGTTGTTTTTAACGGGCAATGTAATTAGAGGGGGAAATGAATTCTATGGATGGAAAAGTGTGAGGACAAACACTTAACGATTATTTCTAGAAATACTTGGTAGCTCATCTGAAATGAGGCATGGATGAGAGAAAAGCTTGGGATTAATACGGCTGGGCATTAAGTGAAACTGACCCTTGCCAAGGAGTGGCAGTTACTATAAATTATTTATGTTCACTTGTAGTATTAAGACAATAAACACTGAAGAATTGTGGATAAAATATCCTGGGATCAAAATTCATATGATAAGAAAGTTTTGACTATCATTAACATAAATCAACCATTTTAGAGAGACAATTAAAGAATGAAGACCATTGCACTTGTGAAAATATTGTGAATCTAAAGGTTGTGATCAATGTAAGATAAGAATTAGCATATGTTTGAGACTTTGGAGGTCACCTTTTGGTAATATAAAGAAAATTCTGTGCACAACACGAAGAAGAAAAAAATTGCAAGGACAATTTTATTTTGACACTTGTTCACTGGAAAATAGCCAAGCAATTTCATTTTGACAATGATGTCACTTGGAGGGTGGTAAAAATTTATTCACCATCTCATTTAAGAACAAACTCATTAATTATTGCAAGATACAGGGTAGGCCTGGATAGATTTATGACTTTTCATCTCCCATTGTACCTTTTATAATTGTAGAGATTATATAGATCTATTGCATTACCTTAAGCTGTTCTCTGTACCCCATGCTATACATTTGTGAGAAAAATCTATAAAATGAAATTTGTCTTCAAACATCTTTTACAGTCTATAATTAGCAAGGCTCCAATTTTTTTTATTTGAATCAACTGAAAATACTATAACATGATTTGGTATAATTTCTAGTATTTATAAAACATGAAATGAACATTGAAAACTTCACCAAAACCATTCCTTTTGTGATAAAATTGAAAATTAAATAGTTCCTTTTGAGTAATCATGATGACTATAGCTTTGATAATTTTAAAATGAAATGTCTTTAATTTATATGCTCAGAAGCTAATAAATTGCTGTTACAGGTTAAGTGAGGTATATAGTAAGAAAGTTTTCTTTGTAGCATAATCAGGGACTTCATGGAGGGACAAAAATACAAAGGATCCTTGCAAATAATTAAAGTTCCTAATTCTGGAGACTCTGTGATTAATGCATTGGAAGGCAAGGCACCTCAAGAGTCTTGCAATGTGGCAGTGTGACAATGCCACAGCTGATCGCTCATTGTTCTAACCAAAGATTAATTATCTCCCTTCCTCCCATAATATCCGTTTAGTGCTTTATAAATTGGATCCAGCTATTAGTACTATTCATTTATTTCCTGTGAAGTTAGTCTAAGCTTTATCTACTTGAGGTTTAGATTTAACATTACTTTTCATTTCCTTCCTAGTTACACACTTCATGTTCTTCAAATAGCTTTATTTTCCTGGCAACCCATCTCCACCTAGAGAACCAAACATAATGCACATACTGAAATGCTAAGCCGAGTGATCTTTCTTTTCTTGTCTTGACTGCTTTGTAATAAATACTTCTTTTGTATTTTGATGGTTGAAAGCAAAGTATCATATAATGGGAGAAGGTTTTCTCAAAACTCTGATTAGTGTTAACTTTTACATTTTTTTTTCTTTTGGTAAACTTGGTTGAAGAGGAAAATAAGCTAGAATTCAAAGTTATTCATCTTATGAAGGAGGGCAGGGCATTCAGCTAGACTACACATGCACTTATTGAGGTACATTTTAAAAATTCTGCTTTCATTCTGAGAAGTCATAGAATTAGTTTGAAATATAAATCCATGGGATATCTCCTCTACCAAGTATTCATTATATTTCTGAGACAGTTTCTATAAATGGCATGCATGCCACAAAGAGAGTGAGACTGTGAGGGTTGGACATTCCTCTCATCTTGGTAAAGGGAGTCACGGTCCCAGAATTATAAACAGATGTTTATAACTGTCTTTAGGATAGTTCTGGATGCAGGTGAACTACTCCAAGCACAGGTGAGAAAGCAATCAGAATAAAGACAGATGTTGGACTTCCTAGTAGTATAATTTATAGCCTCAATTAAAATAATACTTCCCTGACTTCTGCAATTTTTCTGAGAATAAAACACGATCAAAGAATAAATTATGTAAGAGGTTATAAAACAACAGAATTAATTACAAAAGTTAAAAGTCTAAATTAAGTTCTAATCTCTTTTGAATTCACTACGCTTCCCAAGGTACATGATTTTGGTGGTAGTTTGTTTTTATTTTATTTTTTTTAATAATTTATTTTTTATTTCTTCAAGTTACATCTCAATCACAATCCCCTCCCTACTCCCCCCCTCCAGTCCCACCCTTCCACCCTCCTCCCCCTCAACGCCCCCATCCTCTTCCCTTCTTTTTTTTTTTTTTTTTTTTTTTAGTTTAGGGTATTTATTTTTCCCCCAACAGCTCACCCTTTCAGTCCAAAAAATGGTTCTTTTTCTTATAACTATAATAACAATAAAAAACAACAGAAATAAATAGGCCACGATTATAAGAGTTATATGGCTTAGCATACATTCCCAATGTCCAGTCCATATGTATTTGGCACCTGATTTTAACATTCTACTATCTAACCATCTCCATGAGTTTAAAGTTCTATATCTAACTCAGCTTTCATACTAACTTGCCTCATAATTTTAAAAATATCTTCTTAGATCCAGAACACCCTCTTGATTCCTAAACAACTCAAAATTTAACTATGAGACTCTAGTTATCTATTCTTCAACCACCTCAGAGACCTGAGAGGGATAAATATATCTGATTATATAGGAAGTGCAGGGCCTGCAGCTTCCAAAACTAAAAAATGACATACCAGTGGCTGCCTGGACAGTTCCCATTTTCTCTCCATACATTACAGCATCAATCTTCAGCCATTTGGCCCCATTTCTCTGACAGACATTGGTTGTAGAGCAGGAATTATGAAGGACTTACCTACCCTGTCTTGGCAGAGCTAGGCTGTCGACTTATCTGCTTCCAAGTTTTGTCCTTTTTGGACAGAAGTCTGTCTACAGTTGAAGCAAGTGGTTTTTCTTGCCAAGAGAATGGCTTACCACCAATTCAATCATCTCCCACTGGAGATTCTTTGATGCTCATCTTCTACTTAGAGTAATATAGGGGGTGCTGTCAGGAGCTGACATGTCTTGATATCAAAAAATCTTAAGTTAAGAAAACATCTTTGAATGCCATATTCTGCAGATCTCTTGAGGTTTTTGAAGATGCCCTATCTATCTCTTATATTTAGATAAGCAAATATTGCTTGTCTCTTAGCAACTTGATTTCTGAGTAGCTTAGAAAATAACTGTGATAGACTGTCATAGTAACTAACAAAATGACACGTTTTCATGACTATTAGTTTCCGTTTCTTAATTATCCTAAACAGTTTATGTCGGTTGGTAGCGAGAGGTCAAAACTTGACATTTCATTTTTAAGTATTACTGCAAACAATACCTTTAAGAAGCATTACCCTTAATTTTGTATCAATATACAAAGATCAATACCAATGTGGCCAAATATAATCTTAATTTTGTATCAATATACAAAGATCAATACCGATGTAGCCCAATACAATCTTAATTTTACATTAATATACAAGGGTCAATACCATTGTGGCCAAATATAATCTTAATTTTTTATCAATATAAAAAGATCAATACCGATGTAGCCCTATACAATCTTAATTTTGCATTAATATACAATGATCAATACCAATTTAGCCAAATATAATATTAATTTTGTATCAGTATACAAAGGTATAAGGCTATATTCAATAATCTGTCCTTTTTTCTTGATCTTTCCTATGCTATGTCTATGTCCCATTTTTCTCAAGTCTGTTCACTCCTATATAGGAGAGAAAGGAGGATATGGAAAAGCAAAAGAGAGAAGTCCCTGGGTCTAACCTCCAAAACCCATTTAAAAAGACCATTTAACAGCTGTAGTCTTTTCCCCTAAATACCAAAATTTTCTATTATCTATCAAATAACCAAAGGGGAAGAACAAAAAATCTTAAGTTAAGAAAACATCTTTGAATGCCATATTCTGCAGATCTCTTGAAGTTTTTGAAGAGGCCCTATCTATCTCTTATATTAGGGTAAGCAGATGTTGCTTGTCTCATAGCAGGTTCATTTCTGATTAGCTCAGAAAGTAACTATAATAGGCTGTCATAGTACCTAAGAAAATGACTGGCTTGCATAACCATTAGTTTGCATTTCTTAATTATCCTGAACAGTTTATGACAATTAATAGTAAAAGGCTGAAACATCACACTTCATTTTTTTCTTTACCTCCTAACCCTTCCATCCCATTTCTCTGGGGTGGGGTGTCCTTATATAACTGTCCCTCTTGTCAGTTGAGGGACATCTGGGTTGTTTCCAGTTTCTAGCTATTACAAATAAGGCTGCTATAAACATAGATGAGGAAACTTCCTTATGATTTCGTGAAGAGGCATTTGGGTGTATACCTAGAAATGGTATGGCTGGGTCTTGAGGTAGAGGTATTCCAAGTTTTCTAAGATATTGCCAGACTGACCTCCATAGTGGTTGCACAAGACTACATTCCCACCAGCAATTGTCCACACCCTCGCCAGCATGTGCTGTCATTTGAGCTTTTGATCTTAGCCATTCTGACAGGTGTGAGATGGAATCTCAGAGTCGTCTTGAGTTGCATTTCTCTGATGATTAAGGATGTTGAGCATTTCTTCAAGTGTCTCTCAGCCATTAGGGATTGCTCCTTTGTGAATTCTCTATTTAGCTCTGTCCCCCACTTTTTGATTGGATTATTTGGTTTCTTGGCATTTAATTTCTTGAGTTCATTGTAGATTTTGGATATTAGCCCTCTGTCAGATGTGGGGTTGGTGAAGATTTTTCTCCCAGTCTGTAGGCTGCCGTTTTGTTCGAATGACAGTGTCTTTTCCACACCCCACTCACAACTATGGACAGATCATCAAGACAGAAGCCAAACAGAGAAATAATGAGTCTAACAGAGACGTGAACCAAATGGACCTAACAGATATCTACAGAACATTTCACCCAAACATAAAAGAATACACCTTCTTCTCAGCACCCCATGGAACCTTCTACAAAATAGACCATATAGTTGGACACAAAGATAGCCTCAACAGATACAAGAAAATTGAAATAACCCCTTATATCTTATCAGACCACCATGGAATAAAGCTGGACTTCAATCGCAAAAGAATCAACAGGATGTCTACACACACATGGAAATTGAACAACTCTTTACTAGAGGACCACTGGATCAGGGAAGAAATAAAGAAAGAAATCAAAGACTTCTTAAAATCCAACGAAAATGAAAACACAACATACCCAAACCTATGGGACACAATGAAAGCTGTGCTACGAGGAAAGTTCATAGCACTAAGTGCCTTCAAAAAGAAAATTGTGACAGCTCATATTAGCAAATTAACAGCTAAACTGGGTGAATTGGAAAAAAAAGAAGCAAACACTCCCAAGAGCAACAGAATGCAGGAGATCATCAAACTTAGGGCTGAAATCAACAACTTAGAAACAAAAAGAACTATACAAAGAATCAATGAAACCAAGAGTTTGTTCTTCGAGAAAATTAACAAAATACACATCCTTAGCCAAATTAACTAAAAGACAGAGGGAGAAAACACAAATCAACAATGTCAGAAATGAAAAGGGAGAAATAACAATAGACATTGAAGAAATCCAGAGAATATTTGGATCCTACTTTAAAAATCTATACTCCAGTTGAAGCAAGGGGTTTTTCTTGCCAAGAGAATGGCTTACCACCAATTCAATCATCTCCCACTGGAGATTCTTCGATGCTCATCTTCTACTTGGAGTAATATAGGGGGTGCTGTCAGGAGCTCACATGTCTCGATATCAAAAAATCTTAAGTTAAGAAAACATCTTTGAATGCCATATTTTGCAGATCTCTTGAGGTTTTTGAAGATGCCCTATCTATCTCTTATTTTTTTTTTGCATTTCTTTTTTTTAAATACTTTATTTTTTTTTCTTCAAGTTACATCTCAGTAACAAACCCCTCCCTATTCCCCCTTCCTCTCCCGCCCTTCCACCCTCTTCCCCCCAGAAGTTTCCCCTTTCAGTCCAACAGATGGTTCCTTCTCTTATAATAGTAAGTATTATACAAAACAATAGATATAAATATGCCACATTTATGAGAGTAAATTGGCCCAGTATACCTTCCTAATGTCCAGTTTATACATATTTGGCCCCTGACTTTAACATTATACTATCTAACCAACTCCATGAGTTTAAAGGTCTATATGTGACTCAACATTCATACTATCTTGCAACACACTTTTAAGAGTATCTTCTTAGATCTATAACACCCTCTTGATTGCTAAACAGTTCAAAATTTAACTATAAGACTATAGCTGTCTATTCTTCAACCACCTCAGAGACCTGAGAGGGATAAATA
>CAJQZJ010034004.1:648887-662970 GCA_907164525.1 Lophiomys imhausi
AAAAAAAAAAGAAGGGAGGAGGATGGTGGGGCTGAGGGGGAGGAGGGTGGAAGGGTGGGACTGGAGGGGGCAGTAGGGAGGGGATTGTGATTGAGATGTAACTTGAAGAAATAAAAAATAAATTATTAAAAAAAAAGAATGGAAAAATGGTTAAAAATGTTAATAGAATCATTTGATGTTCAGTCCCTTTGTGCTCAGCTATTAATTTCTTCTTTAATCCGGATTGAAAGGTAATACTTTATATATTATCAAAAAAAGCAAATTTGCTCCAGGAAAAATATTACCTGACCCCCCACCAAAAAAAAAAAAAGGTAATTGTCCCAGAGTTAGGATTACGGCAGGGCTCTGTTCTTATCTTTCCAGGAGATTTAAAGAATCCATTCAAGGAATCCAGGGACAACTGGACAACGGAAACCTCAGCAGAAAACAGATCAGACACCAAAGAAGACGAGTGGCCCAGATGATCCAGCCTTGCAGACTTCTTCAATAGCAGTTTCCTCAAAAGTCTATAACCACAACAACTCAAAATCGCTAAGATTGTTCAGCTCCACAGACTACTCCAGCCAGATCTTCAGTAAAGTTCTGAAGATCAGCTTCTGTCTATTAACTTCGAAGTCTGTGTCTTTTTATTGGCGAGTTGAGTCCATTGATGTTGATTGATATTAGTGACCAGTGGTTGTTATTTCCCATTATTTTGGTATAGCTAGCTGTCTTGTGTTTCTTTTTGTTTAGTTGCTTTGGAGGTTTCTATTTCCTCTGTTTTCTTGAGTGTAGTTATCTTCTCTGGGTTGGAATTTTCCTTCTAGGATCTTCTGTAAGGCTGGGTTTGTGAGGAGATATTGTTTGAATTTGATTTTGTCATGGAATGTCTTGTTTTCTCCATCTATGTTGATAGAGAGTTTTGGTCGGTATAGTAGTCTGGCTGGGCACCTATGTTCTCTCAGGGCTTGTAGGACCTCTGTCCAGGCCCTTCTAGCTTTTAAAATTTCTGAGGAAAAGCCAGGTGTGATTCTGATGGGTCTGCCATTGCATGTGACTTGGCCTTTTTCTCTTACAGCTTTTAATATCCTTTCTTCGTTCTCTACATTTGGAGTTTCTATTATTATGTGGTGAGAGGAGTTTCTTTTCTGATGTAATGTGCGTGGTGTTCTGTAAGCCTCTTGGATTTTTACTCGCGTCTCTTTCCTTAGGTTTGGGAAGTTTTCTTCTATGATTTTGTTGAAGATATTTCTTGAACCATGGAGTCGGGAGTCTTCTCTATCCTCTATGCCTATAGTTCTTAGGTTCTGTCTTTTCATTGAGTCCTTGATTTCTTGGATGTTGTGGGTGAGAGATTTTTTAGCCTTCTCATTTTCTTTGGATGTTGTATTGATTTCTTCCATCGAATCTTCCATGCCTGAGATCCTGTCTTCCATCTCTTGCATCCTATTTTTGATACTCACATCCCTAGTTCCTGTTCTCTTCCCTTGATTCTCCATTTCCTCTTTTAACTCTGACTGTGTTTTCTTTGTTTCCATTTCTATTTTCATGTTTTGAATGGTATTGTTTGTTTTGTACCTTTCCTTTCTCCAGTTTGCTTGTTTTTGCCTGGAAATTTTTCATTGCTTTGTCCTTTTCTTGTTCAAGCTGAGTCACCTTGGCCTGGAGCTCTTTAATGGTGTTATTCGTTGCTTTGACTTGTAAAATTGTGGCTTCTTTGAATTCCTTCATAGTTTTAAGTTCTTCTTGAGAAGGGACTCTACCACTTTCCATAATGTAGGATTGTCATCATTTTCATGTGTTTCAGTTGTGGTGAGGTGGTTTGTGCTGGACGGAATAGTGTTGCTTTCTTTTTTTGGAGACATTTCGCTCTCTCTCTCTCTTTTTTTTTTTTTTTTTGTCTGGGGCTTCTAGCCATGTGGAATTTTTTTGCTGTCTTTTGGACTTGGGTTCAAAGGGGGCGCTTTGGTACAGGTTTTGAGTTGCCTTATTCTACCCCTATCAGGTGAGTCATTCAGCCCCGCCTCCCAGATGGAGCCCTAATTAATCCAGGTGGTGGAGCTGTGTACAATTAAGCTCTGGTGCCTAGCCCAAAGGGCCAGTACTAGTACATAAGTCCGATATGCGACAGTTTCAAATATCTCGCAGTTTGCCTAGGGTTGGTTCCGGTAGCAGGTAATTCTGCCATTCAGCTCCAGTAGTCTTGCCGCTCCCGTGGCTTATAAACTGGCCAGTTTCATCACAGACTGCGATTTGCAGTCTGAAGGCACTTTGCAGCCTAGCTGAGTTCGCTTCCAAGGGTCGCAACCTTTCGCCCGATAGTTCGATCATTTGTGCGAGACCTGGGGTGCCTAGCAGGGTGGGGATTATCTCTGAGTGGGATCTGAATCTGCCCACTGGGTGTTGGTTGGAACTTACCAGGAGTCTCTCCTGGTGGGGGATGGGTGATCCTGATTCCTGGGTCCAGCGGCTTCCTTGCATGTCCGAGAGTCGGAAGGAGTGTCCTGCAGGGATCTTCCGTGGTCCCTGGGTAGCTGGGTGAGATTTAGAAGGGGTCATGCCCTTTGTACAGCATCCTGCAACACTTGCCACCTTGTGACTGTTAGCCCCGAAATCAGAATACGTCCACGCAGGCTGCCGCCATCTTGGATCCCCCCAAGGTTTGCTTTTTAATAGGAACAGATGTGGGATAATGGAGATTTTTGATAAGTCATGTGATATCCTCTTAGGATATTTTTGTCTTTAATGCAGGTATAATATTTAATTTTTATTCTACCTAAAATAAGAGTGCTGAGTGTACTTTTACAGAAACAGGGACAAATGTGTTTTCTGCAACGTGAGAAGTTATTGAATAGCATCAATTAACAAAATAAATTGATTTATTTTATCTTTTACTTATTTTTCTCTCAGATAATACATCTTGACTGTAGCCTCCACTCCTCTCAGGCCTGCTCCCTCATTCTCCCCTGTTACCAAGCTCCACCACTCCTCCCTTTCCTTTCAGAAAAGAGCAGGCCTCCTCAAGATATCAAACAAGCATGGCATAACAGTGGGAAAACACACAGGAGGCAGAGGCCAAAGAATCTTTGTGAGTTTGAGGTAAGCCTGGTCTACAGATCGAGATTCAGGTTAGCCAAGGTTACATAGAGAAACCCTTTCTTGAAAAACAAAAACAAAAACAAAACAACAACAAAGGAAGATGCAATAAGACTGGTCACAAACCCTCATATAAAGGCTGGATGAAGCAACCCAGTAGGAGGAAAAGAGTCCCAACAGCCAGCCAAAGAGTCAGAGAAATTTGCATTCCCACTGTTAAGGGTTCCACAAATCCCCAAGCTGAACAACTGTAGCATGTATGCTGAAGACTGAACACAGACCCATGCAGGTTCCTTGATTGTTGCTTCAGTCTCTGTAAGGCCCTACAAGCCCAGGTTAGTTGATTCTATGGGCTGCATTTTCAAGATGTCCTGCACCCCTTTGGCTCCTCCAATCTTTCTTCCTTAGTGTTCTCTAAGTTTTTCTATGCTTGTGTGTGGATGTGTTTCTCTGCATCTGCTTCCATCAGCTACAGGAGGAAGCTCGTTTTATGAAAACTGGTCTAGGCAACAGGTTATAAATACAGTTTAGTGTGTGTGTGTGTGTGTGTGTGTGTGTAGCTGCGTTTCTCACTGACATCCCACCCCTTGATAGAGAGAAGGCTTCAGCACTACCAATGTTGGCTTTTCTCTGGTCCACCCAGTTACCAATTGGTTGGATCTTAAGAGAAAAATGCACATGCACCTCTGGATTTGCCCCTTTACCAGGTGGTGTCTGCTGGTCACTAAGAAATTCCTGGATACCAGGAAAGGTCGAGTTGAACTAGCTGGTATATGGTGGGAGAGTAAATGGAGGGCAGAATGCCTTGTTGCTCTTGGGTTCATCCAGTTTGATCCCAGTTCACCAGGCCAGAGAGGACATGATAGGGTCTGAAACAGGGAGGGAGAGGAAGTTCAATTAAACCTCCAGTTCATAGGAGAGCTCCCAGGGTTCAGATAGAGTTTTTCCTTTTTTTTCTATTAACATTTTTAATCATTTTCCATTTTTTTTTTACTTTATTTTTTATTTCTTCAAGTTACATCTCAATCTCAATCCCCTCCCTACTCCCCACTCCAGTCCCAACCTCCCACCCTCAACTCCTCATCCTCTTTGCCCCCTTTTTTTTTAGTTTAAGGTATATCTTATTTCCCCCAACAGCTCCCCCTTTCAGTCCAACAAATGGCTCTTTCTCTTATAATAATAAATACAATACAAAACAGCAGAGCTATTTAGGCCACAGTTATGAGGGTTATATGGCTTAGCGTGAATTCCCAATGTCCAGTCCGTATGTATTTGGCACCTGACTTTAACATTCTACTATCTAACCATCTCCATGAGTTTAAAGTTCTATATCTAACTCAACATTCATACTAACTTGCAAAACAATTTTAAAAACATCTTCTTAGATCCAGAACACTCTCTTGATTCCTAAACAACTCAAAATTTAATTATGAGACTCTAGCTATATATTCTTCAACCACCTCAGAGACCTGAGAGGGATAAATATATCTGATTTTATAGGAAGTGCAGGGCCTGCAGCTTCCAAAACTAAGAAATGACATACCAGTGGGTGCCTGGACAGTTCCCATTTTCTCTCCATATATTACAGCATCGATCTTCAGTCATTTGGCCCCGTTTCTCTGACAGACATTGATTGTAGAGCAGGAATTATGAAGGACTTGCCTACCCTGTCTTGGCAGAGCTAGGCTGTCGACTTACCTCCTTTCAGGTTTTGTCCTTTTTGGACAGAATTCTGTCTACTGTTGGAGCAAGGGGCTTTTCCTACCAAGAGATAGGCTTGCGACTAATTCAGTCATCTCCCACTGGAGATTCTTCGATGCTCATCTTCTACTTGGAGTAGAGTAGGGGGTGATGTCAGGAGTTGATATGTCTCAATAAA
Source organism: Lophiomys imhausi (assembly GCA_907164525.1). Lineage (NCBI taxonomy): Eukaryota > Metazoa > Chordata > Mammalia > Rodentia > Muridae > Lophiomys > Lophiomys imhausi. The sequence goes on from CAJQZJ010034004.1 coordinate 653,842, forward strand.
AAAAATCTAAAGTTAAGAAAACATCTTTGAATGCCATATTCTGCAGATCTCTTGAAGTTTTTGAAGACACCCTATCTATCTCTTATATTTAGATAAGCAGATGTTGCTTGTCTCTTAGCAACTTTATTTCTGATTAGCTTAGAAAATAACTATAATAGACTATCATAGTACCTAACACAATGACAGGCTTGCATGACACTTAGTTTGCATTTCTTAATTATCCTAAACAGTTTATGACAATTAGTAGCAAAAGGCTGAAACATCACATTCCATTTTTTTTCTTTACCCCCTAACCCTTCCATCCCATTTCTCTGGAGTGGAGTGTCCCTATATAACAGTCTCTCACCTCAGTTCAGAGGTCGTATGAGGGCCTAGAGCCTCCTCATACATTGGAGGTCTACGAAGCAGTACCACCAGTGAAAAGTGTCTCATTGCCCAGGAGAGAGAACTAAAAAACAAACAAACAAATAAGCAGACAAACAGATAAAAAGAATAAAAAATAGAAAACAAAAATAAAAATAAAAAAATAATAAAAATTAAAAATCTATGTCCATGTTCCTTTTTGTGTGTTGGTTGTAGTATCGACATCCTCTACTATATAGCTAAAATCCTACTATCAGTGAATAGATGCCATATGCATCCTTCTTAGTCTGGGTTAGCTCACTCAGGATGAGCTTTTCTAGTTCCATCCATTTGGCTGCAAATTGCATAATTTCATTGGAATATCATTCAGCTATTAGGAACAATGAAATTATGCAGATAGAGTTTTTCTGACAGTGAAAGTTCCTTTGGCGAAATTATGACAGCTTTGAGGGAGGGTCTTTTCTGAATCAGTAAGTCTTTATTCATGCTTTAACATTTTGAAATCTTTTAATGTTTATTTATTATTTCAAGTTATATCTCCATCACAGTGCCCTCTTTCCACCCCTCTCAGTCCCCCCTTTCTCCTCTCCCCTCCTATCCTACTCCTCCATAGTGGAGTATCCCTACATATCAGTCCCCCACCACAGTTCAGCAGTCAAATGAGGGCTAAGAGCTTCCTCATATACTGGGGGCCCACATGACAGCACCACTAGGACAAAGTGTCTCATTAAACCAGTAACAAAGTCTATGTTCCTGTTCTTTTGGTGTGTTGGTTGTAGAATAGTTATTCTGTACTATATGGCTAAAATTCAATTATAAGAGAATAGATGCCATGTGGATCTTTCTGAGTCTGGGTTAGCTCACTCAGGATGAGCTTCTCTAGTTCCATCCATTTGTCTGCAAATTGCAGGATTTTATTGTTTCTGATGGCTGAGTGGTATTCCATAGTGTAGATGTACTACAGTTTTGTTTTTTTGTTTTTTTTATCCAATCCATTCCTCAGTTGAGGGACATCTGGGTTGTTTCCAGTTTCTAGGTATTACAAATAAGCCTGTTATGAACATAGATGAGGAAATGTCTTTGTGGTTTGTTGAGGAATCATTTGGATGTATACCAAGAAGTGGTATGGCTGGGTCTTGAGGTAGAGCTATTCCAAGATTTCTAAGAAATCGCCAGACTCATTTCCATAGTGGTTGTACAAGTTTGCACTCCTACCAACAATGAAGGAGTATTCCCCTTTCTTCAGAACCTCATAAGCATGTGCTGTCATTTGAGTTTTTGATCTTAGCCATTCTGACAAGTGTGAGATGGAATCTCAGAGTTGTCTTAAGTTACATTTTTCTGATGATTAAGGATGTTGAGCATTTCTTCAATTGTCTCTTCAGCATTCGTGATTCCTCCTTTGTGTATTCTCAGTTTAGATCTCTTTCCCATTTTTTTGATTGGATTATTTGGTTTCTTGGTATTTAATTTCTTGAGTTCTCGTGGGATTGCTAATGATCTTTTCCCAATCTGTAGGTTTCTGTTCTGTTCAAATGACAGTGTCCTTTGCCTGACAGAAGCTTTCAGTTTCTGTATATTGCTTTTGGCAGGAATGGACATTTTATTAATTGTTGGTCTTAGAGCCTGAACTATTGGTATTCTGTTTAGGAAATTGTCACCTGTGTTGATGAGTTCAAGGCTTTCCCCCACTTTCTCCTCTATTAGACTTAGAGTGTCCCATTTTATATTAAGGTCTTTGATCTACTTGGATTTAAATTTTGTGCAAGGTGATAAGTATGGGTATAATTTCATTTTTTTTACATGTTGACATCCAGTTAGACCAGCACCATTTGTTGAAGATATTGTCCTTTTTCCATTGCATGGTTTTGGCTTCTTTGTCAAAAATTAAGTGACCATAGGTATATAAGTTCATTTCTGGGTCTTCAATTCGATTCCAGTGATCCACTGATCTGTCTCTATACCAGGACCATGCTGCTTTTGTTACTATCGCTCTGTATTACAGCTTGAAATCTGGGATGGGGATACCTCCAGATTTTTTTTTTTTTTTTATTGTACAGGATTGATTTATCTATTCTGGGGTATTTGTTATTCCATATGAAGTTAAGAATTGTTTTTTCCAAGTCTGTAAATAATTGTGTTGGTATTTTGATGGGATTTTCATTGAATCTATATATTGCTTTTGGCGGGATGGCCATTTTTTTTATGTTGATTTTACTTATCTATGAGATTGGGAGGTCTTTCCATCTTCTGATGTCTTCTTCAATTTCTTTCTTCAAGGACTTGAAGTTCTTGTCATACAGGTCTTTAACTTGCTTGGTTAGAGAACCCCCAGGTATTTTATATTTTTGTGGCTATTGTGAAGGGTGTTATTTCTATAATTTCTTTCTTGGCCCATTTATCTTTTGTGTAAAGAAGGGATACTGATTTTTTAAAATTAATTTTGTGCCCATCCACCTTGCTGAATGTGTTTTTCAGCTGAAGGTGTTCTCTGATGGAATTTTGGGGTCATTTATATATACTGTCATATCATCTGTGAATAAGCATACTTTGACATCTTCCTTTCCAATTTGTATCCCTCTAATCTCCTTTAGTTGCCTTATTGCTCTAGCTAGAACTAATGCTATGTTGAAGAGAATGGGCATCCTTATTTTGCCCAATTTTAGAGGAAATGCTTTAAGTTTCTCTCCATTTAATGTGATATTGGCTACTGGCTTGCTGTATATTGCCTTTATTATTTCTAGGAATGGTCCTTGTATGCCAACTCTCTCCAGAACTTTTAGCATGAAAGGATGTTGGATTTTGTCAAATGGTTTTTCAACATCTAGTGAGATGATCATGTGTTTTTTTTTTTCTTTCAGCTTGTTTATATGGTGGATTATGTTGATGGATTTTCATATATTGAACCAGCCCTGCATTTCTGGCATGAAGCCTACTTGATCATGGTGTGTGATACTTTTGATGTGTTCTTGGATTCAGTTTGCCAGTATTTTATTGAGTATTTTTGCATCTAAGTTCATGAGGGATATTGGTCTGAAGTTCTCTTTCTTTGTTGGGTCTTTGTGATATTGAGGTATCAGTGTGACTGTGGCCTCATAGAATGAGTTTGGCATTGTTTCTTCTGTTTCTATTTTTTGGAAGAGTTTGAAGAGTATTGGTATTAGGTCTGCTTTGAAGGTCTGGTAGAATTCTGTGCTGAATTCATCTGACCCTGGGCATTTTTTGGTTGGGAGAATTTAAATGACTATTTCTATTTCTTTGGGGGTTATAAGACTGATTAATTTATTAACCTGATCTCCACTTAACTTTGGGAGGTGGAATCTATTAAGAAGATTGTCCATTTTGCTTAGGTTTTCAAATTTTGTGGAGTACAGGTTTTAGAAGTAAGACCTATAGATTCTTTGGATTTCTTCAATGTCTGTTGTTATTTCTCCCTTTTCCTTTCTGATTTTGTTGATTTGGGTATTCCCTCCCCCCTGCCCTGAAAGATATTTTGGCTAAGGGGTTGTCTATTTTATTGATTTTCTCAAAGACCCAACTCATGGTTTTGTTGATTCCTTGTATTGTTCTTTTTGTTTCTAAGATGTTGATTTCAGCCCTGAGTTTGATGATTTCCCGCAATCTGCTCCTCTTGGGAGTGTTTGCTTTTTTTTTTTTCTTTTCTATCACTTCCAGTTCTGCTGTTAAGCTGCTAATATGAGCTGTCATCATTTTCTTTTTGAAGGCACTTAGTACTATGAACTTTCTTCATAGCCCTGTTTTCATAGTGTCCCATATGTTTGTCTATGTTGTTCCTTCATTTGCATTGGATTTTATGAAGTCTTTGATTTCCTTCTTTATTTGCTCCCTGACCCAGTGGTTATTGAGTAGAGAGTTTTTCAGTTTCCATGAATGTGTAGACTTTTGTTGTTTCTGTTGTTGTTGAACTCCAGCATTAATCCATGGTGATCTGATAAGATACAGGGGGTTATTTCAGTTTTCTTGTATTGGTTGAGGCTTTCTTTGTGGCTGACTATGTGTTCAATTTTGGAGAAAGTTCTATGAGGTGCTGAGAAGAAGGTATATTCTTTTGTGTTTGGGTGAAAGTTGTATAGATATCTGTTAGGTCCATTTTGTTCACTACCTCTGTTATTCTCCTTATTTCTCTGTTTGGATTCTGTCTTGATGACCTGTCCATTGTTGTGAGTGGGGTGTTGAAGTCTCTCACTATTAGTGTGTGGGGATTGATGTGTGGTCTAAGCTTTTGTAGTGTTTCTTTTACAAATGCGGTGCCCTTGTATTTGGGGCATAGATATTCAGTATTGAGATGTCATCTTGATGGAGTTTTCCTTTGACAAGTATGTAGTGTCCTTCTCTAATTTTTTGATTAATTTCGATTGGAAGTCTATTTTATTGGATAATAGGATGGCTTCTCCAGCTTGCTTCCTTGGACCATTTGTGTGGAAAACTTGTTTCCAACCCTTTACTCTGAGGTATAATCTATCTTTGCTGATGAGGTATATTTCTTGTATGCAGCAGAATGATGGGTCTTGTTTATGGATCCATTGTGTAAGCCTGTGTCTTTTCATCGGTGAGTTGAGTACATTGATGTTGAGAGATATTAATGATCATGGGTTGTTATTTCCTGTTATTTTGAGGTAGGTGGTGGTAGTGTGAATTTCTTTTGGTTTAGCTGCAGTGGAATTATTTGTTTTCTGTGTTTTCTTGGCTGTAGCTACCTTCTCTTAGTAGAAATTTTCCTTCTAAGATCTTCTGTAGAGCTGGGTTTATGGCTAGATATTGTTTGAATTTGGTTTTGTCATAAAATATCTTGTTTTATCCATGTATTGTGGTTGGAAATTTTACTGGGCACAGTTGTTTGGGTTGGCACCTGTGGTCTCTTAGGGCTTGTAGGACATCTGACCAGGACCTTCTGGCTTTAAAATTTCTGAGTAAAATCAGGTGTAATTTTGATGGATCTGCCATTATATGTTACTTGGCCTTTTTCTCTTACAGCTTTTAATATTCTTTCTTTCTTCTGTATATCTGGAGTTTCAATTATGTGGCAGGGAGAATTTTTTCTGGTCCTATCTATTTGGTGTTCGGTATGGCTCTTGGACTCTTACCCATTTCCAAATCTTAACTCTTCTAACCTTATCCTTTCAGACCTCATAACTCTGAATTGGATTTTTAATGCATGCACAGTGGGGAGGGATTTGTGTTTTGAACTGAATGCGTTCTGTTGGCTGAGATTGAGATACTGGCAATGCCATACTTACATGAGGAAAGGTCCCTGGGCTGGTATGTGACCAAGCTCACCTTTGACCTCCTGGTGGGTCCCTTGGATTACATGCTTCAAGGAAGGTAGTCACTTTGAGGGGTTGTGTTCATGTGCTCATGAGGCAGGTAGGAACAGAAAGAGAGAGAAAGAGCTTTGTTCCATGTCTTTTGTTTTCAGGATGGGGCATGAGACATTAACTTTGATATTTCTAGGATCTGAACATGGTATTATTTCACCAGCTCCATTCCAAATCCTCTGGAGACAGGTCCCAACATACGAATACAGCAGAATATCATTAAGAACCATTTAATTTAATTGATTGTTTTCCAGTCGTTTGGTTCTACTCTCAGTTTCTGAGCTATCTGCCCTCTGTTCTTGGCTGTCGAGGCCATGTCCAGCTTGGGATACCTCTTGGCATGGGCTTCAAGTTAACCCAGTTATTGGTTGGTCACTCCTACAATCTCGGAGCCAGCATTGCTCAATCACATCTTGCAAGCAGGACAGGTTGTGGGTCGGAGGTTTTGTGGCTGAGTTGGTGATTTCGTCCCACCCTGGAAGTCCTGATTGGATACAGAAGAACCGTTTAGGTTCTCTATCCTCCATAACTAGAATTCCTTAATTTCAATGGTAACAATTCAGGATATAATCTTTCTTGACTTCCTGATAAATCTGGCAGAGACAAATGAAGATTCTTTTATTGCAATCTTAATTACTAATATCAAGTCTCAGATCACACACCACACAACATAGCAAATTTACCTATCTCTATAGTTTACAGAATGAGTAAACCTTAAACAGGTTGCTGCAGAACTTAAGATGTTTCAGAAGCTGGGCCGACAGAACCAAAATCAGAGTCTCCACTGATAGCATAATGGATACTCCAGCTGCTATGGAGAAGATGCTGATGTAGGGTCCAGGTCCTGAGAGAGTCAGGATGCAATTCAGAGATGTAGTCAGCTTCCGAGATGAGAGGGCCAAACTCAAAACGGTGGGTTTACATTTAGAAGGGCAAGCAGGTAGGTGGATAGACAAGCTGTCTCAGCATGAGGGTTGCAGAAGAGCTAAACCTCAAGGAATGCTTTGGAGTTCTCTTCCCATTGGTCCCTGTAGCACACGCCAGGTTATAACATGATAGGCTGATATGGGGCTATTTCATCTCAGTGTTTGGGTCCATTACTTTAATGGTCCAGGTAAAGAGGTGACATACTTTCCCTAGTTTGGCCTACCTTCCCTGTTATGATTGGAATATGTTCACACACATGTCTATACTGTCAATTAACCTCAATAAATTTATAGGTTGACTCTTTCTTATTCCTAAAAATAAGTCATTTATATTGATAAGTATTTGCTGCACGGGTGGTGCCAGACACATGGTGTTGTTGATTTGTCCACCCAGGAATACAATCATCCTCTACCTCAGGAGGGAACCAAAAACTTCTTGCAAAACAGTCTGGCAGGACAAGGGACAGCCTGAAAACTACTGTTTTGCATAATATAGAATAACTTAGAACAGGAAGGGCCTGATCTCAGATGAGTGATAATGTATCAATCAGAACTATTACACAAGTTTTCATTTTAAAATGTTCAATCTAGTTCTATAAATGACTCTATTATTTTTTTCTGCCTCATACTTATTCATAATTATGAAGTACATGGGAAGGATTGGCACTTCATTTGACACATGCACTCAATCATAGCCTTTGTTCATCTAATTTAGGTTTAGACAGACTTTCTCGTGGATATAAACATTTACTCAGCCTTTCATCTTTTTTAAGAGAATTATTTACATAACCCTTTGCTTAAGCAGGACTTCTTTATGTCACAGTTTTGACGCTCTTACGTAGTTCTCACATTTAATATTTAGCAACTTTCCATGGGAGTTATAAGTCTGATATCATATTTTCATGAGAGAATACTGAGGAAAATCAAAACTAAGACATCTTTATATCGTTTTATAATTTATAATCCTTGGGATTAAAGCATCTTAGTGAAATGTCTTTTAATACTCTAGAATTTGATACAGTTTGGATACTCTAAGAATGAAACTTCCCATGACACTTAGTTAAATATCAAATATACAGTAATGTTCATATCCACGGCATTTTTCTTTGGTTCTCATCTATATTCCAAATGTTAACTCAAAATAACAACTGTGCCTGAAATGAATAATAAATAGTTTATATTGGTTCAAATGTGAGTGACCATGGTCTGGTAACATAGATTTAATTGACCCTGAATCATTCATTATTCAGTAGAAGAGATTACATGAATTTTGGTAAACTAAAAATGAAGTCACCAATTAATCTAGTCAACAAATACCCTGGTGGAAGCATCAGGCAGGTAGGTTATAGAAACAAGGAAAACCTTTCCAAAGGTTTCAGATATATAGTATAGCATTATTTTAGGGTTGGTGGAAGCTAAAGATAGGTTAAGCATAATGATGCATTTTGAGTTGTTACCTAATAGTCATGAGAATGTTAGGTTTGGTGTAAAGGTTAAACTTAATAATAGCTATTTATGTAAAAATAGTGAGAAAGACCAAGATAATTTGGTTCTTCATCTGCAATTTTCCACCTTTCCATGGCCAAAAATCATGTACTATTTAGTCAAGTCAAATAGTCTTCAAGATCTGGTTTGTTCATCCTTCCTTCCTTCTTTCTTTTCTTTTTTTTAATTTCAATTTTTTTTATTTCTTCAAGTTACATCTCAATCACAATCCCCTCCCTACACCACTCTGGTCTCACCCTCCCACCTTCTTCCCCCCTCACTCCCCCCACCTGCTTCCCTTTTTTTTTCAAGTTTAAGGTATCTTCCCCCACCCCCCAACAGTTGCCCCTTTCAGTCCAACAAATGTGTCTTTCTCTTATAACAACAAATACAATACAAAACAAGAAAAATAATTAGGCCACAATTATGAGAATTATAAGGCTTAGCATACATTCCTAATGTCCAGTCCATATATATTTTAATTTGGTAACTGACTTTAACATTCTACTATGCAACCATCTCCATGAGTTTAAAGATCTATATTCAACTCAGCTTCCAACTTAACTTGTATCACCATTTTAAAAACATCTTCTTACATCCAGAACACCCTCTTAATTCCTCAACAACCCAAAATTTAACTATGAGACTCTAGCTATCTTGTCTTCAACCACATCAGAGACCTGAGAAGGATAAATATATGTAATTATACAGGAAGTACAGGGCCAGCAGCTCCCAAAACTAAGAAATGACATACAACTAGCTGCCTGGACAGTTTCCATGATATTCAAAGGTGTTTTATTTTTATTTTGTTTTTGTTTTTATTTTTTGAGACAGTCTTGTTATGTAGTCGAGGTTGACTTTAAACTTGTAGGCATATATCACAAAGACTAGCAGCAGGATCCTTATATAAAAACATGGTTTCTTTTGAGAAATTCAGATTCAAACAGGCTCAAAGAGACAGATTGCTAACAGACACACACACACACACACACACACACACACACACACACACACACACA
>CAJQZJ010034004.1:662980-675741 GCA_907164525.1 Lophiomys imhausi
CACACACACACACACACACACACACACACACACACACACACACACACTTCCTGTTAAGTAACTATCAAATATCTAGAACAGGAAGACTACATAATAGGACTTTATGAAAAAATAGCTTAATCAAACAGAATTCTCTTCTGACAGTGAAGATCAGAAATTGGACAGATTAACATGGACACTCTGGCCTCCTGACCTCAAAGATTCCACTCCTTCCATTTTTATGTGCTGCCATATTTTACTGAGGCCTTCATTGTCAATATTGTTATTTTGCACTTCATCAAGTAGTTCCAAAATTTTCTTTTCATTCATTGATCATCACTCTATATAGTTCACAACTCTCACCTCTGACATAAAGAGCAAAAGGGAAAGATAATGTTTTTGTGTGCAATGATTCTATACTCTTTTGAAGGTTTTTTTCTTGAATCTGTACTTAGATATTCATGTAATCTCCTTGGCCATAAACCAAAAAGGCCAAGTTATATCATTGTTTTAGTTGGGCATATGCCGGCACTTAAGGAAATCTAGATTTTCTTGGTCAAACACTGAGAAGGAAAAAATAGATATTGAATTATTTGATATTTAAGGGTTTTTTTTTTGGAATCAGGAATGCCAAGTTGTTTGGTCAAATACCATTTCTGATATTTCTTGATATCTTTTTTTGATGTGATTACTATTTATGCAGGTAGAATTTGAATTAAGTAGGCCATCCTGTGTAATTTTCAGATAAGTCTTGGTTCCCAATCAATTAATAGAAACCTTAACGGAAAAGAACCATGTCTCAGAGCAGAGTAAATTCCATTTCTCAACTGGCTTAGATTTCACACAATGACACCAGTTCTTCCTTGGGTCCTTGTCTTGTTCAGTTGGCTTGATGACTGTGGGCACTCAAGCCCTCAAGATCCATTCTATAAAGTAATTCTCTCTCTAAATTTATATGTACACTTTATGGTTTTTCTCTGAGTAAACTTTTTATTTTATTAATTCCATTTATTTATTAGTTCAAGTTACATCTCCCTCACAGCCCCTTCCTTCCACCCTTGTCTGTCCCACTTCCCACCATTTACCCCCTCTCCCATATATCCTATTCTTCCAGTTTGGGGTATTCCCAACCTCTCAGACCTGATCAGTTCATCAGTCATATGGGAGTTAAGAGCTTCCTTTTGCACTGGGGACCTACATGGTAGCCCCTCTAGGACAAAGTGTCCCACTAACAGGTAGCAAAGTCCATGTTCCTGTTCCTCTAGGTGTGTTGGTTGTAGGGTGCTTATCCTGTACTATATGGCTAAAATTCAGTTATAAATTGAATACATGCCAGATGCATCTTTCTGGGTCTGGGTTAGCTCACTCTGGAGGAGCTTTTCTAGTTCCATCCATTTGGCAGCAAATTGCATGATTTCCTTGTTTTTGATAGATTCCATTGTGTAAATGTACCACAGTTTTTTTTTTTTTTTAAATCCATTCCTCAGTTGAGGGACATCTGGGTTGTTTCCAGTTTCTTGCTATTACAAATAAAGCTTCTATGAACATAATTGAGGAGATGTTCTTGTAGTTTGGTGAGGATTCTTCTGGATGTATGCCCAGAAGTGGTATGGCCGGGTCTTGAAGTGTGGCTCTTCCGAGTTTTCTAAGATATCGCCAGACTGATTTCTCTAGTGCTTGTACAAGTTTGCACTCCCACCAGCAATGGAGGAGAAACCTTAATGTAAATTTTGCTATTGAGATTGGTTCTAAAACAGTCAACACTTAAGAATGAATAATATAAGGTGGTTTGGCAATCAGTTTTCTAATCTGACTCGATTTAAAATCACTAGCTCCAGATGTAAAGATGATCTTTCTGTGTCAATTGTATGTTATGACAAGAGACATATGCAAAGTAGTTCTGTTGGGTATTGCTAATCAAGTACTTGTGAGAGGCAAGTTTTTGGTTTGTGGTGATCATGTATTTGATACATAAAAACATTTTTCTTAAATAAGCAAATATAAGGACTGTGACCATTCCAAATTATACTAGAGAACGTGGGAAAAGAAAAGGAAAAGCCCAAGTACTTGAATGTCCAGCTAAAACATGATTTGATAGGCTCTCTGTTCTTAAAAAAAATCCTTATTTCCCATGCACACATATCTGAGATGGATGGAAAATAAATCCAGTGTTACTCTATTGACAACTGAATTAAAGTATAAATTTAATTCCCAACCTTGTAATATATCTGCTGGTAAAATGAAATTGTTTACTAGGAAAGAATGGGATCCTGAAAATGTAAATATGCTCATTTCAGAAAATCCCCATCAGAAGACAGGCCCTGGACTCCTTAATTCTGGTCTTCTTTGCCAGCGGGAAGGGAATTGTTCCGTTAGAGATTAATGGAGATTTGCCAGAACAACATGTAATGGCCTTTTCTGAAGCAAGTGAATTTACAACCCTGCTGATTTAACTCCAAAGAAGCTGACAATCACTTTGCTTTCTAAGCTGTAAATAGGTTCTAGTCTTAAATAGGGATGTTTATATATGGTATGATTACCGGTACCCTCTCCAAATTCACAAGGAAGCCATCTTAGCTACTTTTCTACTGCCTGACAAAGTACCATGGTCAAGCTAATGAATAAAAGAAGGCATTTAATTTGGGGTTCACAGTTTCAGAGGATAATAGAGCCCATGCCCATCATGTTGGGGACTGTGCAGGCATACGAGCATTGTGCTAGAACAATAACTGAGTGCTCACATCTGATCCAGAAACAGGAGGCAGAGGGAGAGAGGGAGAGTAGGAGAAAGAGAGAGGTACACACGCATGCACGCACGCATACACACACACACACACACACAGAGAAAGATAGATTAGATAGATAGATAGATAGATAGATAGATAGATAGAGAGAATGGGCTCTCGATACCTGATAGCCTACTGCACTGACACACTTTGTCCAACAAGCCAAACAAGCTCAGCTCTCAATACTTCCCAAATAGTTCCCACTGTGGACCAAGCATTCAAACACATGAGCCTGTGGGAGCCATTCCAACTCAAACCACCACAGAAGCTAATCAATATGTGTCTTATAGCATCTAGGTAGAGATTGGGTCAGATGATTGGACCCTTTATTAATTAGATTAAGACTTACTAAAAATTATAGTACTTCCTTGTTTATCCCATCATATAAAGAAGCAGTAAAAGTGTGCTACTTTTTAACCCAGGAAGCAATTCCTAAACAGATATCTAATGTATTGGTGCATTAATCTTGTATCCCCATCTTCAGAACCTTGAGAAATAAATTTCAGTTATTTATAAAAGTCATTTCCTATTTTGTTTTAGCCTAACAAATTAATGGGTATAAAATGGAATCTTGCTATAACATTATTTACTCCATAAAAATACTGTTGAGTTGCACAGAACACACACACACACACACACACACACACACACTTCTATAGACAAAAATCTGGAGAACATATTTGGTAATGAATATTTGGGATGGGTGATAGTGGTAGAAGCAAAATGAAGTTGGATAATACAATGTGTTGATATCAGTCCACAGAATACTGATTCTGGATTTTGTATAACAGCAGAGGGGGATAAAAAGAGCTCTAACAATATATTTGGTTAGATAAAATAGACAAAATGGTGGTCTTCTTAGAAAATAAGTTGAAGTGGTAGAACTGTCTTCAAATACTGTAGCGGAAAGGATAGATAAACTTACTGCTATGATATAACAGCCAACACATGCAAGATATCACCGTTAGTAATTAGATATTACTAATTAAATGCTTGTAAAAGAGGAGCTCAGCCAGGTTGCTAGATACAAAAAAAGATAGACTACAATGGGAACTTGGGTTTATTAACTCCTTAGTTAATTATTTATGTGAGGAAACACTATGACTGAGGCTTAAATATATGGAATCCTCTCAAGTCATTTGGGAGAAGCCAAAGCAGGAACTCTGGCCAGGATGCAATCTGGAGGCAGATGTGATGCAGAGTTCATGGAGGAGTTATTATGTATTGTCTTACGCCTCATGGTCTTCTCAGTCTGCTTTATAACACCCCATAGGATCATCAGCCCAGGGGTGGCACCTCCACAATGGAAGGGGCCCTTCCACATCAATCACTAATGAAGAAGAATGCTCTGTGGGCCGGCCTACAGCCCAAACTTCTGGGGACAACTTATCAATTGAGGTTTCCTCTTCTCAGATGACTTTAGCTTGTGTCAAGTTTACATAAAGCAAGTCACCTCAATCTGGCCCAGAAGGGGGTCACAAGAACAGGAGAACTGTCCCTGCCCCTCACATGCTGCAGCACTCTGGAGAGCAGGCCTTGAACCTTGCCTGGGTAGCACACTACAGCTGATCCTTGATATGGGAGTTGTGGGTGAGCCAGCCCTGAGGAAGTGAGTGTGGGAGGGCCAGCCCTGCCTTCTCTCTGTTATGTGGTAGTGTTGGCTAGGGAGAGATGCCCTTCCCTCCCTGTTGCCCTCACCACCATTGGCTGACAAGAGATCTGGCCAAGATGGGATCACAAGAGCAGGAGAGTTGTTCCTGCCCCTCACATGCTGCAGCACTTGGGAGAGCAGGCCCTGCACCTTTCCATAGTAGAACTGGCCCTGCAAGGGGGGGTTGCAGGTCCAGAGCCAGGGCTTTGAGTTGGCCCACCCCAACATCTACCCCATGGATGAAGTGCTGGAGTGCAAGAAGAGGCCAGTTCCAAAACCTGAAACTACAGGATCTCAATAATACAGGACAGTTTCAGTGTATCTGAGAGGAGTTCCAGTATTGACAAAGCAGCAGAAGCCAGAGGCCTTGTACCAGATCAAGGAGCCATTTTAATGAACATTTAAATGTCACCTCATTATGTAAGATGTAACCGAACTTTTAAATTATTATTTAACACTTAATTATTTATTACTAAATTCACTTATAACAAACACCAACAATTTCTTAACTATCAATCTTATAAATTCCTACAACCCCTTTAACCTATCCCCTAAACCTATTGATAATTATAACAACTACTTTCATAACCTTTTAGAATGATACAGTCTCTGGGGCAGGTCCTCAGTCGTCAGGAATACAGTCTTTGTTGTAGATTCTTTAACACACTTAGCAGTCCTTTTTCTGGATCTCTCAGATGCAGGTTCGTCAGGGTAGTTGGTTATTGCAGTCTCACCTTAAAAAGGGCTTCATGCTTTCTTCTCTGTGGGAGACCCCAGCCGTCTGCAGGCCAACTTACTTCTTTTGAATCAGGAACTCAGCTGCTCTGCCTCAGTCCTTAAAGCCAGGCACCGTTTCCTTTAGGCCACTGTTTGGACAGATCAAACCCCTCTAGGCAAAAGCTGAGCCATAGGGTCCAGTCCTTGGCCTTTTGGTGTCTTGCTCAGGCTTTCTTTGCTCACCGGCTTCTTTCTGCTTCAGGGAGAGAGTTGGCCATCAATGGCCAGCCGTTTTTTCAGCAGGACTCTTGGAGCTCTCTAGCATCAGGGGCCTCTTCTCTCCTGGGCTCCACGCACTGTCCTTAGATAGGAGGAACTCTGTTTCAGCTTAATTTGGGCTCCGCCCACTTAGCAGCTGAAAACAATGTCAGGCCAGATACTTTGTTTCAAGTCTATTGAGTCTTTCCTGTTTTTCCTGACTTCAACCTTGTTTTTCAGTCTATTAAGTCTTTCCTGTTTTTGCTGACTTCATGCTGATAATGCTCTTCAGGCCCCGAATTAAGAGACAGTATCAGAAACTCCTATATATTTTCTAAATCTAATTTATCTAACCCCTACAGTAAGACCTGCCCTCTCAACCTGGGAGAGTCCACAGGACTGATCTATTTCTACAGTTGTTAGAAATAAATTTTTGAGATAAGGGTAGAAATTATAGGGTAGATACATGTTATGGCTCATGTCTCTTAACCTGGCACTTGGAAACCTGAAAGAGATTGACAGTGAGCTCCAGACCAATCTATGCTACTGAGTGAATTCCAGGTTACCCATGGTTTCCAATCCTGAGGTTATTCCTCCAGTTTTCAAATGCATAGTTTGAATAAACATACTCAACAACTGATAAAATACATACATTTTCTTGTTGTCCAATGGAGTTAGAGTTCATTATGGTTGTAAAGGCTAACTGAATGCCACTGTAATGGCTTCTATATTGTGACATAATAAATCAAACAGAAAAAAAAATGCCCCTATCCAAGACCTAAGCTATGCACAAATAGTGATTTTTATTGCATCTGTCTTCAACTTGCTTGCTTGGCCATGAAAGAAGAGATGGGCTTTGGAAAATGATACTGTATTAGTATAGACTTACAAGATAGTGAATGCTGTCACTGCTGTTACACAAGATATAGTTTGTAGTTGGAGAAAAAGAAAAACCTTTGTATGATATGCTGCTATTGATTTGGAAAATTGTTTATTTTATCCACATCTTTGCTGGTAAGGATCAGGAGAAGTCGTTTGTTTTCATTTGGCAGCACCATTAATATACCTTCATTGAAACACCTCAGAGACACAAGCCATACTGCACTAGGTCATCATTTAGTTCTCAGGAATGTTGGTTTGTTTTCTTCTGGAAGACATTACACTGGTCCATTAATTGATGACAGTCTTAAACATAGTGAAGAATAAGTAGTAATTACTCTAGATTTCATAGTAATAGGTTTGCATGGCAGAAGGGAGATCATAACTCCCCTCCCCCCCAAATTCATAGGCTTCTGCATCAACAAATTTCTAGAACCCAGTGGCACAGGATTTATATAGGTTACTTTTGTAAGGTGACAGACCAGTTGTTCCATTATTCCATTTCTACAACCAGGAAAGGAGCATACTATTATGAGTACAACTTTGGATTTTTTGAGAAGACAATTTTTTTTTTTCTGAGACAAGGTTTCTCTGTGTATTCCTGGCTGTTCTGCACTCACTTTGCAGCCCAGGTTAGCCTTGAACTCACAGAGATACACCTGCCTTTGCCTCTGGAGTGCTGAAATTGAACACATGCATCACCACACTTGGTGACAAATTTATTTTTTAAATAAAGCTTTGTTATTTTATGTATATAGGTATTTTGCTTGCATGTTTATCTGTGTAAAACAATCATGCCTGGTGCCCACTAGATGCCAGGAAAGGGCACTGGATCTTCTGGAGCTGGAGTTAGAGACAGTTGTGAACCACTTTTTGGTGAAAGGAATCCAACCCAGGTTCTCTGGAAGAGTTGCAAATGCTTTTAATGCCTGGTCCATCAGGAAGACATTTTCTATTTGAATATGATACTCCATCCCACTTGATAAGCAACTGAAAAGCTGTGAGTCTTGAGTAGGTCACTAACCAGAAAATGTTAAAAAGCAGGTACATACGTCAATGACAATTGATCTGCCATTTTACCAGTAAAACCTAACAAGGTGATGGTTTTTGATATTCCAGTGGTAGGACTTTTAACTGGATCACTGTGCAGAGCCTTAATATTCTGAAACAAACCCTTTTTGTTGTCTGTGACTGACACTCCTTATGAAAAATTATGTTGGGTTTGCTGTTAGTCTTATTAGAGACTAATTAGTCAACCACTGACCAACAACTTGCCATATATTCTGAGCTGTCTATCTAATTCACCAAGCAACACTTTATTATCCAAACCAAATAATGTATATGTGGCTGTGTTTAATAAGGTCCCCCAAAGCACAAAAAGTCACATAAAGCAATGGCCTTCATGAGTGCTTTTAGCCTGCACTCTTTCTATCCCTGCCCTTTGATCTTTCATCTTGCATTTATGGCCTCAAGAATAGTACTGTATAGTCAATTGTCACAAGAAGTGAATACTGGACCCTAGCTTATAAGGGTTTTTTCTTCACTTATTTTAAATTCACTAGTTAGCAAGCTAACTATCCATGGACCCATGTTAGTAGAATCCACTATTTTAACTACCTTGAATCATCTGGTTTAATGCAACGTAGAGGGGCCTTTGAAAGGTTCAGGTACATTATCACTTTGGTAGAAATATCTTTGCAGGTTGTGATGATAGTGTCCAGAAAGTTGAAGCTATTTAAAACTTTTAAACCAACATATAAGGCCCAGAGGTGTTTCTAGCACAACCAGATTTTGCTTTTATGACTCCAGGAATTAAGAGTAGAAATGGGTCCTATCATTATCATTTCAAATTCATTTGCAAAACACTGTGCTTCCATTTAATGGTGTTCTGCCCAGTTGGTTTAGACAATTAGATCTTTATTATTACTTTTTTATTTTGTGAATTTCACATCACGTGTCTTGTTCCTCTCAACTCCCACCTCACCTCAGACCCGCCCTTCACCCTTGCAACCTCTACCAACAGATTAAAAAGAAAATCCCATTGTGGAAGCTGTAGTGTGTCTCAGTGTGTACCACAATATTCCCTTTTGTTCATACTTTTTTTTGACTGGAAATATTCATTAAAATGACTCCTTAGTCTGGTCCGAGGCCTCTGGCTTCTGCTACTTTGTCAATACTAGAACCTCACTGGGACTCCTTTCAGATATACTATTGATGCCCCTTTTCATGGAGATACTGTAGTTTTGGGTCTGTGGAACTGGCCTCTTCATATACTCCAGTAGTTCATCCATGGGGTAGACATTGTGGTGGACCAATTCAAAGCCCTGGTTCTGGGTCTGCAACTCCCAAGTTCAGGGCCAGTTCTACTGTGCTACCCAGGTAAGATGCAGGACCTGCTCTCCTGACTGATGCAGCAGGTAAGGGAGAGAGACAGCTCTCCAGCTCTTGTGACCCCATTAGTGCCAGATCACTTGTCTACCACTGGTGGTGATGGGGAGAGGGAGGGGAGGGGATCTCTCCCTCACCAACACCACTGCATAGTAAACAAAAAGCAGAGCCGACTCTCCCATACTCACACCCTTGGGGTCAGCTCCCTCACAATCCTCACATCCAAGGCTAGCTATACTGTGATGCCCAAGAGAGCTGCAGGGCCTACTGTCCCGAGTGCTGCAGCATTTGAGGGGCAGGGTCAACTCTCCTGAGCTTGTCAGCCCATCGGGCTAGATCTCCTCTCTGCCAAAGGTGGTGAGGGCAAAAGGAAGGAGAGAGTATCTCTCCCTCACCAACATCATTGCCAAGTAAAAAATATCATGGCTGGCTCTCCCATATCCACACCCTCAGGGTTAACTCACCCACAATCCTTACATCCAGGTCCCGCTGTACTATGCTGCCCAGGTGAGGTACTGCCTGCTCTCCCAAGTGTTGTAGCTGGAGAAGGATAGGGCCAGCTCTCCTACTTTCATGAACCCAGTGTCAAGTCTCCCACCTGCTACAGGAGATGAGGGGTGAGGGAGAAGATGGTTAGAAATTTAGTTCTAATGTGCATATTGCTTTCACCACCAGATACTGCAATGGCTACATTGATAGGATGTAAGAAGCGGTATTCTGCCACTTTGGCATCTTCTGCATCATAATGAGCCAACAAATAAGACATTTACTATATTGATTGGGTGATTGATCCTTAATACAGAAGAAAACCAGACTGTCCCTCTTTGTGAAAGTAAGAAAGAGTTGTATGTTTGGAACATAGGGGATCTATCAGGTCATTTTTAGTGCAACCATCCACAATGATTAAAGTCAGCAGAAAGCTGCAATTCAACTCAAGTTGGAAAAACCTTCTGGAAGGCAAGTTTGAGTCACATTCTCAGGTAAAAATTCAAACCAGTTGAGGGCAAAGGAAATACAAAACAGATTGTAGAAAAATGGAGTCATAGAAATATTAGTTATGGCCATTAACTAGTTACAGAAATGAAATCTGTAATTTTTGTATTTCTTTGTGTGTGTGTGTGTGTGTGTGTGTGTTTGAATGTTTATGTTGTACATATCTTGGGGTTTCTCTTTTGTTAAGAAGTTATCATATAAAAATATTAAATATGTAAGTTACAGCAAATCAAGAAGAAAGACTGGCTTTATTTAGAGGTTAGCTACAGTTTAAGGAGATGTGTAACATTCATTCCCCAGTTGACAAAGTTTAGATCCTGGTGGTTCACTGCATCTATTAACTTGGTTGCAATCAGGTGGATGGTTCTTCTGAGAAGCAGGGTTTGGGATAGTTCTGTGAAGAAATTTTTAAGGTGATATTTACACTTAAATCTATAGACTGGATAGTGTAGATTGCTTTCCATAATAACTGAATGGACTACATTTAGTCAATTGAAAGCCATCAGACTTTGTCTGTTTCTTCCTGTCAATGAGACACTTTGTCCTAGTGGGGCTGCCTTGTAGGCCCTCAATGTATGAGGAGGCTCTTGGCCCTCATATAACTGCTGAACTGGGGCGGAGGATTGTTATGTAGGGACACTCCACTCCAGAGGAGTGGGATGGAAGGGATAGGGGGTAGAGGGTGGGAAGGCGGGACTGGGAGGGGTGGAAAGAGGACACAGTGATGGACATGTAACCTGAAGCAATAAAGAAATAAATTTAAAAAAAGAAAGTCATCAGAAAAAAGATTAAAGTTGTCTAAAAATGAACTAACTCTGCCTCTGGACTGCTTTAGGATTGTAGATGGCAATATCAGCTTTTTCTGGCGGGGGGGGGGGTCTCAATGCTGCTGTCATACCTTGAAATTTTCAAACTTGCCAGCCCTATAAATAAATGTATTCATGGATACATTCCTTAAGTTAAATCTCCATTTACTTGGATAAATATTAACACAGCTAGAAATGTTGGCCAACATAGAGAATTCAAGATTTTATTTAAATATTTCATCAACTGTTGACTCTTTGTTTTGCTATTGTAGTGCTGTATTTTATGTTGCACATTTTCAAGAATAATACACTTAAAAATAAATATAGTGTCATTTTAAAGATAAAAATTGAAGACTTTAGTAATTAACGATTTCTAGCAAAAATATAAAAATTAAATCCCAAGTTCAGAATTCGAATCCGTATTCTGCAGGTACAAATATCACAGTGGCCTTCCACAGGACACTGCTGACATAAACTCTATTTCTGACATGGGCAAGCTTGTTACTTATAATCAGGTACCATAATCACACCTAAATCAGTGAATCATTTAAAATTTAGTAGAATACATATAATGGATTGAGACAATATTTCCTTACATCACATATTTAATGCATGTTATTACTTTTAAAAAATTAAACTATCAAACTAAAAATATTTTAAACTATTAAACTAAACTAATAAACTATTAAAATAGTTATTTTATTAAAAATTAGGTATTTTTGGTATTATATTTGTGGATTTTATAAAGAATTAACCATTTTTACTAAAAATTAATTTTATGATAAAACTCATGATTTAAAACACTTTTACTTTTTAACGGTCTTTTTAATGATTAGGATTGCTAGGCATCTGAGTCATGATTAGAATATAGACAGTGAGTTTCAGTCAGTCTGAGATACAATGTAAAACCTTGTTTCTAAAACAAGTTTAAAAAAATAATTAGAATTAATTGAAAAATCTTTGAAAACCAAACCTACAAAGGCAAAAATGTATTTCTACAGGCTGATTGATTTGACAATATACTGTCTGGGTATCCTGGGTTTAGGATGAGTCAG
Organism: Lophiomys imhausi; assembly: GCA_907164525.1. NCBI lineage: Eukaryota > Metazoa > Chordata > Mammalia > Rodentia > Muridae > Lophiomys > Lophiomys imhausi. The sequence goes on from CAJQZJ010034004.1 coordinate 674,493, forward strand.
GTGGGGATAATCAATGATGATTTTGATCCAAGTATGGATTTATGATCTGCAGTGGTCTAGGAATGTCTTTAGGATTTTTTCTGCACTCCAGTATAATAGAATGCACTTAGGGAGGGCTTTTATCTGTAACTTCCTCAAAGACCCTTTGGAAAATGATTGATTGGCATTTGGCAAACATCTTTATTGTGCCAAAGTTTTATGGTCTTTTAGCTTTTGCATTGGGGGAAAAATTTAAACTATGCATTTGTGTACTGGTCCCAAAGGTAATAATGAGAGGGTTAAATACAACCGGCTTTCTGAAATCAGTCACAGCCATAAATATGTTATTGAACATATGTTGGAAGACCCTCTAGGGTTTCAGAGAATGAAGAGTGAATTCAATACTTTCATTAAATGCAGAATTTCTTCTATTCAAGACCAATATCATCACAAAGATGCCTAGAATTACAGGTTCAAATTTAGTAACCATCAATGTAATGAAGATGTAGCTACTACAATCCAGTTATAGAATTATCACATACATGGCCTGATACTTCTATCAAAATCGCTGTCACACTAACAGAAGGATGCTGCTGCAAACAATTTTATCATTACTGTAGGTCATTCTGATGTTTAAAACATTTTCTGGTTGGTAGTGTGACTACCAGGTGTCCTTCCCTGTGTCTAAATTTCAGGGGTATTTGGACAAGTTTTCTATAAACCATGAAATGTATCAATAGCACTTGATACGGTTCATCTCTTTCCCATCACTAATTATCATCCTAAATTTTGCTCCTAGTGTTTTGTATCTGATTGGCTTACTTTGTAACTTTCTAGATGCTGACTTTCACTAGCCAAAGTGATTTCTTCTCATTTACTTAACTTCCTTAGAAGAATCAGTCTCAATGACTGAGAATCAGCTTCAAGGTTCTGTGAGATCAGTCTAAGAGAGCTAAAAAGTATTCCTTGGGGTTCTTGACATTTTCTCCTGGGAAACCTAAGCACCTAAAAATAGTGTTTATCAATTTGACTGGGCATAAGTAGACCAGAAACCTATAGAATTTGGCCAAAATCTCACATTTGGCCAACACTGACCAAAGAGACAGAGATATTGAGGACAGTCTGCTACAAAACAATGTTGGTCTTTCTGATAACTGTACTAAGTACATTTCAGATTATTTTAAAAGTTATAATTTTAGTGCTTACTCTACCTCTTCAAAAATCAGGTAGAATGTGTGTGTGTGTGTGTGTGTGTGCGTGTGTGTGTGCG
>CAJQZJ010034004.1:690741-712754 GCA_907164525.1 Lophiomys imhausi
GAAGGGCACTATATACTCATTAAAGGGAATATTCATCAAGAGGAAATCTCAATACTGAACATCTATGCCCCAAATACAAAGGCACCTACTTTCGTAAAAGAAACACTTCTAAAACTTAAATCACACATCGATCAAAACACATTAGTAGTGGGAGACTTCAACACCCCACTCACAACAATGGACAGGTCATTAAGACTGAGGCCAAACAGAGAAATATTGAAGCTAACAGAGATCATGAAACAAATGGACCTAACAGACATCTACAGAACGTTTCACCCAAACACAAAGGAATACACCTTTTTCTCAGCACCCCACGGAACCTTCTCCAAAATCGACCATATTGTTGGACACAAAGACAACCTCAACAGATACAAGAAAATTGAAATAACCCCTTGTATCTTATCAGACCACCACGGAATAAAACTGGTCTTCAACAGCAAAAGAATCAACAGAAAGCCTACACACACATGGAAATTGAACAGCTCCTTACTGGATGACCACTGGGTCAGGGAAGAAATAAAGAAGGAAATCAAAGACTTCTTAAAATCCAATGACAATGAAGACACAACATACCCAAATCTATGGGATACAATAAAAGCTGTGCTACGAGGAAAGTTCATAGCACTAAGTGCATTCAAAAAGAAAATTGTGACAGGTCATATTAGTGAATTAACAGCTAAGCTGGGTCAATTGGAAAAAAAAGAAGCAAACACGCACAAGAGGAGCAGAAGGCAGGAAATCATCAAACTTAGGGCTGAAATCAACAACTTAGAATCAAAAAGAACTATACAAAGAATCAATGAAACCAAGAGTTGGTTCTTTGAGAAAATCAACAAAATAGACAGACCCCTAGCCAAATTAACTAAAAGGCAAAGAGAAAGAACCCAAATCAACAAAATCAGAAATGAAAAGGGAGAAATAACAACAGACATTGAGGAGATCCAGAAAATATTTGGGTCCTACTTTAAAAATCTATACTCCACCAAATTTGAAAACCTAAGCGAAATGAACAATTTCCTCGATAAATTCCACCTACCAAAACTAAATCAAAATCAGATTAACAGCTTAAACAGCCCAATAACCCCTAAGGAAATAGAAACAGTCATTAATAATCTCCCAACCAAAAAAAAGCCCAGGGCCAGATGGCTTTAGCACGGAATTCTACCGGACTTTCAAAGAGGAGCTAACACCATTACTCTTCAAACTCTTCCACCACATAGAAACAGAAAGAACACTGCCAAACTCATTCTATGAGGCCAGTGTCATTCTGATTCCTAAACCACACTAAGACCCAACAAAGAAAGAGAAATTCAGACCAATCTCCCTCATGAACATAGATGCAAAGATACTTAATAAAATACTAGCAAACCGAATTCAAGAACATATCAAAAATATCATACATCATGATCAAGTAGGCTTCATCCCAGGAACGCAGGGATGGTTCAATATACGAAAGTCTATCAATGTAATTCACCATATAAACAAGATAAAAGAAAAAAACCACATGATAATCTCGCTAGATGCAGAAAAAGCATTTGACAAAATCCAACACCCCTTCATGCTAAAAGTCCTGGAGAGAACGGGCATACAAGGACCATACCTAGAAATAATAAAGGCAATATACAGCAAGCCAGTGGCCAACATCAAATTAAATGGAGATAAGCTTGAAGCATTTCCTCTAAACTCAGGGACAAGACAAGGATGTCCACTTTCACCATATCTCTTCAATATAGTACTTGAAGTTCTTGCTAGAGCAATAAGACAACTAAAGGAAATCAAAGGGATAAACATTTTAAATGAAGAAGTCAAATTATCCCTATTTGCAGATGATATGATAGCATATATAAGCGACCCCAAAAATTCCACCAGAGAACTCTTACAGCTGATAAACAACTTCAGCAAGGTGGCTGGATACAAAATTAACTCAAAAAAATCAGAAGCCCTTCTTTATACAACAAACAAATGTACCGAGAAAGAAATAAGGGAAACAACCCCCTTCACAATAGCCACAAACAATATAAAATACCTGGGGGTAACTCTAACCAAGCAAGTAAAGGACCTATACAACAAGAACTTCAAGCCCCTGAAGAAAGAAATGGAAGAGACCATTAGAAGATGCTTCCTAATGGTATCGTACCTAGAGATACTTAAAAATGAAATGTGAAGCTCTGGCCTCTTGATACCAACCATCTTAAACTGTTTAGGATAGTTAAGAAAAACAAACTCCTAGTCATGCATGCATGTCACCTTGTTAGCTACTAAGACAGTCTATCACAGATATTCTCTAAGCTACTCAGTAATCAAGTTGTTAAGAGACAAGCAACATTTGCTTATCTAAATACAAGAGATAGATAGGGCATCTTCAAAAACCCCAAGAGATCTGCAGAATATGGCATTCAAAGATGTGGTCCTAAATTAAGATTTTTTTTTTGATATCGTGACATATCAGCTCCTGACAGCACCCCCTATTCTACTCCAAGTAGAAGAAAAGCATCGAAGAATCTCCAGTGTGAGATGGTTGAATTAGTGGCAAGCCTATCTCTTGGCATGTAAAAACTCCTTGCTTCAACTGCAGACAGACTGCTGTCCAAAAAGGACAAAACTTGGTAGCAGGGAAGTCGACAGCCTAGCTCTGCCAAGACAGGGTAGGTTAGTCTTTCACAATCCCTGCTCTACAATAAATGTCTGTCAGAGAAACAGGACCAAAAGGCTGAAGACTGATGCTGGAATGTATGGAGAGAAAATGGGAACTGTCCAGGTAGTCACTGGTTTGTCATTTCTTAGTATTGGAAGCTGCAGGCCCTTCACTTCCTATACAATCAGATATATTTATCCTTCTCAGCAATCTGAGGTGGTTGAAGAATAGACAGCTTGAGTCTCATAGCTAAATTTTGAGTTGTGTAGGAATCAAAAGGGTGTTCTAGATCTAAGAAGATGGTTATAATAGTGATACAAGTTAGTATGAAAACTAAGTCAGTTATAGAACTTTAAACTCATGGAGATGGTTAGAAGGTAGAAGGTTAAAGTCAGGGGTCAAATATGTATGAACTGGACATTGGGAAGGTATACTGGACCATTTAACTCTCATAAATGTTGCATATTTAATTCTGCTGTTTTGTATAGAATTTACTGTTATAAAAGAAAGAACCATTTGTTGGAATGAAAAGAGAAGCTGTTGGGGGGGGGGAAGAGGGTGGAAGGGTGGGACAGGAAGGGGGAATAGGGAAGGGTTTGTGACTGAGATGTAACTTGAGAAAAAAATAAAGTACTTATAAAAAAAAAGAGATAAAAAAAAAGAATGAGGAACCCTAGCCAGTAAAAATTCCAGCATGAATGAGGGGAATGTATATAGTTCTACCCCTAGCCCTGAAGTTATTTGTGAACGAAAGCTGTTGGGAAAGTGAAAATCAGTTTACATCATTGAAGAGATACTGGGTTTATAGGCTACCTTCCAGAAAAAACCCATTCTCAGGAAATGGCCAGCAAAATTATACCTTATTTTTTTAGACAGTATCTTTCACAAAATCTGGACCCAGTTAGCAAGTACTTCCAACTCATCCACTTCTCTCTGTCCCTCCAGTGCTGGGAAAACAGAGTACATTGATGTAATCAGTTTGCATTCATGTTAAAGAATTAACTCCGGTTCTCATCCTTGTGCAACAAATGCTTTAAATCCTGAACCATCTGTCCAGCTCTCTTTCCTTATTCTGTTCTTTTTGTTTTATATTTATTCCCTTCCTCCTTTCTCTTTGGGAATATAAAGCTATTGCCAGTTATCTCAGCTGCTACTTGGCATTCAACCCTGACCTTTGACCTGTCAAAAGTATTTCTATACCCCACTCTCTCTTCATTTCCGAGGTGGTTTAAAGTTACAGTGGAGCATCCCCCAAACTGCACTTCCTAAAGGAATTTCACAAGAGAACACCGCACTGACTGCAGCAGGAGCAGTCAGCCCTTGAGTAGGTGTGAGTCTCCCAAGGGAAACTGTGGCACACTCACTAGTGACACTTAGCCAACCACTGAACTCAGTAGATCCTTCAGACTCATTGAAATTCTACGTCTGCTTCTCCAAGCCAATCTTTCAGGGCAGAAATGGTCCAAACCCATGATCCAGAAAATTTCAAGCTCACAGGGTTTGTTTCAGTGCATATGGCCATCAATTTGTTATTTTTCCATAACCTAAATAGTGAAGTGGCCATTTCAGTTCAACAAGTCTGAAGGTTTCAACTTGTCTTGCTAGATTTAAGTTTATAGTAGCTTTCACATGTGTAATGCATTAATGACATGATTTTTCTTCGTCTAATCAGGTCTCTCCCTTCTATCCCCCATGTGAATGTGCATGTATACAAATATTTGAGGCAGGAGATAAAATTTTAAAAGCTGCTGCGTCGTATTGAATTGTAAAATGACAAGCAACTTGCCTTTGAGATCTGTATTAAGAGACATTTTGCAAGATGGCAAAGTTAACTTGCCCCTGGAGGTAGAATTTAAATGACTTGAGCTTTATGGTCTTTTAATGTGGGACCCTCCAGCCTGGAAATGAGGCAGATTTTCCATCCTCTGACTTAAATCTGCTCAGCAGGGTAGGTACCCACTATCCTCAGAGCAGCTGTTAGGAGCAAGAGAAACAGTGTATGGCAATAAAATTGATTGCTTCAACCTACCCTGTTCTGTAGTCCCCAACAGCTCTACTTCTTGTTGAGTCTCTTAACACCTGCTCCCCAAAGCACTATGTCTTATCTCCAATTGGTCTAAATGCAAATTCCAAAAAAGAGAATGGCTAGAACAACTGTTAAGTTGGTTCTTAGTGAACTGAGAGGAATACAGAGCCTGCAATTGTAGAGACCTTATGAAGATAGCAGTGAAGGTCTGCCAAGGCTGGAGTTTTATTGTGATTAAGGTCTTAGTGCTAAATCAAGATGTGGCAGTCCACATCCCTAAATCATTCCCATGGAGACACTGGGGAGAAAGACTGAGCATATTAAGTGAATTTCCAGCAAGATTGAGCCACACAAATTCCTCCTAGCCTTCCTGGAAGCCTCCCTGTATAGAGAAGTAACACCTATTTGATATTTCCTCTTGGATTCCTGTGGATCAGCTGTCAGCTCTTTGAAATGTCCCCTCTTAAGTATGAGGCAGGAGCTGGTATTGTCATAACTGCCAGCACAGGGGAGGCTGTACAGCCTTAGGTGTCAGGGGTGACTGCTGTGATGGTGAAATTGTTAATCTTAATTTTCAAATGCCACAATACTTCATTTTAGCAATTAATACCTGTCATTATGTTTTTAAACTTAGAACTCCAGTTGCATTTTACTACATTCTAACACTGAAGTAATATTCCCATCAAAGTTTCTTAATTAAATCTGAATTACAGATTCGCTTACAACAGTCTTTGCTATATCTTGGTTGATGAAATGTAAGGCTATTTGTATATACCTTTTATTCAATTTTTTGCTTGTATTGTGATGTAGTCCATAGCAAAACTAGTGAAGTTAATCAAATATTATCATCATCTCTGACTTTTAAAGTATTTTGCCTATACCTTGGATATTTGAAACTGTTTATCCTTTCCTGTTCTTTTCACAAAATGTAGTCTTGAGATATTTTTATTTAAAGAAAAGCATCCTGCTAAGTTTGGAATTAGAAGAATTATTTTTGGAAACATACCACTGGGCAATACATAGTCTTTGGCAAAACCAATAATGGCAAGGGAATAATTTGTGTAAGAAATATGTACCTATTTTAAGACAAAGGTGTGCTGCGTTTCCCCGCTAAGAATTGTCTGTCCTAATGCATTACAATACTTTTGTCACCCTTGAAAAACTTATAACAGAAAGGGCATATGCAGTCAGATAGAAGAAAAATATAAAAAAAATATTTAACTGGAGATGTTAATGTTGATTTTAGGATGTTTGGTTTGGGAGTTCCTTGCACATAACAGCGGGGTTTCTCAGAAGATGTTCAACCATTGACAGAATTATGTACCTCTCAGGACTGTCTAGTTTAGGAAACCATTGTTTACCTTATGTTTAGTTCTTGCTTAGCAGTTAACTCAACAGGCTTGCTTGCTGGAGATAATATTTCCATTAATTTTGATTGAATTGCCTGTCTTAAAAGGTAAATATATTGACATATTCAAATGCAGTGTTTAAAAATCTCATACCTTTGCGCATTCCTAATAAAACATTCAAATATTTCATGTAGATCATTAGTTTAAAAAAAACCTGCTTAATATCAGAACATAGTATATTCCGATGGATGGGAGTAAAGTATACCTTTTGTGTGAATGAAAACTTAATGATATGACTTCTGGGAATCGATATGTCTCACTTGGAATGTTCTCAGTGAAAAACAATAAGGTGGAATGTGAGTATTTGACTGATTTAGGTTTATCTGAACAAGAGCATGCTAGATGTGCTATTCTAATTTTTTGATCCAGTGAGTAAGAAGTAAAAGTGTAAAGGAAACTTTAGAAAAGGTATTACAAAGCTGAACTGGGTAAGGAAAAGTGAATTGGTTAGAAGTGAGGAGTTCTGCATTTCCCAGAAAGTTTCCAAAAATCTGTTTCATTTCAGACTATGTTTACTTCTGGACATCAAACATATGGTTTCTATGTCGAAGACCAAAATGGAAACAATTTCTGGTGGTAAACCATCACTGCATAATGAATTATCCCCAAATTTGGAGTTTAGAACAACAAATATTTATTATCTCCATTTCTACAGATCCCAACTTTAATGATAGCTGAACTAGATAGTCCTGACTGGGGCTTGTCAAGTTGTGAGGGGGGATACTGTCATCTGAAAATTTGAGCAAGGCTGCAGGACCCACTTCTGTAATGGCTTACTTCCACAACTGTTGGCAGCAGGCCTGATAGTTTTGGCAAGAGGCCTTGTTCTCAGTCACATGGACCCCTGCAAGAGCTGCTGGAGAGTCCTCATGGCAGGATATCAAGTTTCTACCAGAGTGAGTGATCCAGTAAATTTTAGAGAGACAATTGCAAGCCTTCAATGACCTAGTCTGAGTATTTACACATATTCAGTTCTGTATCATCTATTTGATGGAAGTGAGTTACAGAATCAAAGTCCATTTTTAAAGAGAAGAGGTGTGACCAGGTCTGAAGGTAATTATATTGAATAACTTGTTAATTTTCAATATTACTCTGCTTTTGCTCCCACTTCACTTTAAAATGTTCTATATGAGACTCTGCTCCAAACCAATCCATTTGCTTTTGGATTCTGGTCTTTAGTCATTATTCTCCAAACCTGTACACAGTGCTAGATCCAATCTCACTGAAAAAGTTCAAATTCCTGTGACATCCTATTTAAGGGGGAAAAATCTGTACTAAATATTAAGATGTCAAAGAAAGAAGAATTTAAAAAGTCAAGTAGTATACATGATTCATTAAGCTGACAGATTATATAAACCATGGAATTACTTTTGATCCCTCAAAGGACAACCTTGTATAGGGGAAAAAAAAGGATAAAAAATCAGTGTGGAATATGTGATTTCTATAGACCATAGACATAAAAATTGCATTTTATTTTCTCTATTGCTATTTGCTAAATTGTATTTTAGGCTCAAAACTGTTTCTCAACTATAATTGTTTGAAAAAACACCATATTCCCTTCTTATGCAAAATCTTGCATACAAATCTTTTGATGTAAGATATTAAAGAATCATGGAAGTCTTCTCTTACCCATTTAAGCAATAACAATTAATGTCCTTGTACTCTGTTTATTTACATCCCATAAAGACCAATTTCACATAATTTATTGACCTTAGTAACAAGTAAAATATGCTGTCATAAAAACTTTAGAATAATTTATTCTATTAAAATAATGTTTTCAGAAATATGATTGACAAATATGTCTATAATATTTTAATTTGTCATACTAAGATTTGTAAGATAATATGTTTGGACAGATGAGGGATTCTTTACGTGTGTAAACAATTTTGCAAATCTTATACGAACCTGAGATTTATATTCTGAAGTGAGATTTCTATTAGTTTTGGAGTCTGAACAGCAAATACAATCAAAGTTGTATTGTGTCAAAAAAAAACTTGAAAATATTTTAAGCCATGTGATTACAGACTACACTTGCTTCAGTTTTCTTTGGGGGGGGATGGGCACAAATAAGAAGGTGAAATATTAGACACAGTATTAGAGATAGTGTGAAATTTTGTTTTAAATTTAAAAAATATACTTTTGGCCTTCTGTTCCCAAAGTCTGCCTCTCTCAGTTCCTTTCCACAAAGAACAGCAGCAAATTCTGAATGTAGTTCTGGAGAGAACTACAGAAGTACATACTGCTGGATGTAAAAGGTAATTTGATTTGAAACTCTAAAGAGAAGGAATTGTGTAGGAGAGAGAGAGAGGTGGGAAAGGAGGGTGGGAATTAGCTGTGGAGAAAGCTGGGGGAGTTGGGAGGTGAGAGGGCTGGGAGAAAGATGGGAAACCAAGGCAGTGCATCTCTGAGACAAGCTGGAGACCAGCAACAGGGTAAGACCAAATGAGAATATGGGGGCGATCTAGCTGAGACTCCTAGCAGCAGGATATATAGAGACTGGAGAGGCCTCTTTCTAGCTAGGTAGGACTTCTAGGGGCTGGAGGAGATCACTAACCCACCCACAAAATCTTCAACCCCAAATTTACCCTGTATACAAGATGTACAGGGATAAAGATATATCAGAAATTGAGGGAATGTTCAACCAATGACAGGTCAAACCTGAGACCTGCCTCAAAGAAGAGAGCCACCCTTATCACTATTGAGGATATGCTGCTTCAAGTGCCTCTCAGCCTTTAGAGATTTCTCTTTTGTGCATTCTCAGTTCAGCTTTGTACTCCATTTTTTAAATTGAATTATTTGATTTGTTGGTGTTTAATTTCTGATTTCTTTATATATTGTGGATATTAGTCCTCTGTCAGATATGGAATTGGTGAAGATCTTTTCCCAGTCTGTAGGCTGTCATTTTGTTCTAATGACAGTGTCCTTTGCCTTAAAAAACTTTTCAGCTTCATACAGTCCCATTTATTGATTGTTGGTCTTAGAGCCTAAGCTATTGGTGTTCTGCTCAGGAAGTTGTCACCTGTACCAATGAGTTCGAGGCTTTTCCCCATTTTCTCTTCTATTAGATTTAGTGTGTCTGGTTTTATGTTGAGGTCTTTGATCCAGTTGTACTTTGGATTTGTGCAAGGTGAAAAATATCAGTCTAATTGCATTCGTCTACATGTTGACATCCAGTTAGACCAGCACCATTTTTGTTGATGATGCTTTCCTTTTTCTATTGTATGTTTTTGGCTTCATTGTCAAAAATTAAGTATCTTTAGTCATCAGAGAAATGCAACTCAAAATGACTCTGAGATACCATCTCACACCAGTCAGAATGGCTAAGATAAAAAAAAAAAAACTCAAATGATAGCAATGTAGTGAGGATGTGAAGAAAGAGGAACACTTCCCCATTGTTGGTGAGCATGCAAACTTATACAACCACTTCGTAAATCAATCTGGAGATATCTTAGAAAATTGGGAATAGTTCTCCCTCAAGACCTAGCCATACTACTCCTGGGCATATATCTAAAAAATTCTCCACCAGTCCACAGGGACATTGCTTCAACCATGTTCATAGCAGCTTTATTGATAACAGCCAGAAACTGGAAACAGCCCAGATGTCCTTCAGCCAAAGAATGGATAAAAACACCATGATACATTTACACGATGGAATACTATTCAGCTATCAAAAACAAGGAAATCCTTCAATTTGCAACCAAATGGATGGAACTAGAAAAGCTTATCCTAAGTAAACTAACTCAGATCCAGAAAGATACATATACATACTCTCTTATAAGAGGATATTAACCATATAACACAGGATAATCATCCTACAACCCACAGATTCAAACAGACAGGAAACTAACATAACTATCCTAAGAGAAACTCCACCCAGCAGAGAGGAGTCATGGAACCCTGTTTCTTGTTAGTGAAACACATTATCCTAGGTAGGATGCCATATCAAGCTCCAGAACAAGAGGGAGCTCTTAGTCCTCATATGACTGATGAACTGAGGGGTTTTGGTATATAGGGGCTAGAGACAAGGAAGAGGGAGGGAGGGCAGACGGAGGGAGGGAGGGAGGGAGGGAGGAATGGACCAGGAGGAGAAGGGGTAGGGGACTTTGATAGAGATGTAACTTGAAAAAAAGTTTAACAAAAAACAAAACAAAAGGATACCCTGCTATGCTTAGGACAGGAACATAGAATAACTGTCCTCTGAGAATCTCCATGTAGCAGAGGATCCAAATAGAGGCTGAGATGCACTGTCAAACATTAGGTGGACCATGGGATGTCTTGGAGAATGGGGGGAAGAATAGAAAGACTGAGAGGGGACAAAAACTCCACAAGAAGATCAACAGAGACAACTAATGTAGGCCCAAGGGGGCTCACAGAGATTGAACTACCAAGCAAAGGGCATGCATGAACTGGACCTGTGCCCCCTACACATATGTAACTGATGGGCAGCTTGCTCATTATGTGGGTCCCTAGCAAGTGGAGCAGGGACTGTCTCTGTTCAGAGCTCTGATGCCTGCTTTTTAAATCACTTCTCCCTAAGGGGGCTGTAGTGCACGGAAGAGGAAATGCTCAGTCCTGATGTGACTGGATGTGCTGGGGTGGGATGTTGATGGGGAGCTCCCCTTTTCTGAGGAGAAGGGGAGGGGGATGGGGGAAGGAGGCGGGAAAGTAGGACTCAGAGGAGGGAAGGGATAGGGCTATGATCAGGACTTAAAATGAATAAATAATTAAACTTAAAAAACTGAGGAAGAAAAAAACAAAAACAAACAGACAGACAGACAAATCCAACCAACCAAACAAACAAAAAAACAAGAGGCAGAAGCACAGGAGCTTGTGTCTTCCAGATTCAGCCATTTCTGATGCCAAACCTAGGAGAAGAAACTAGACCGGGTAGATTAGATGTGTTCCTTCCCTTTATCTGAAAAGATTCTTTATGACATCATTGAGTGAACCAAATACTACCAGGACAGGATTTAAATAGCCTGGTTCTCAGTAAACATGGTGCATTTGTTGTTGGTATTGGTTTTGCTTTTGTTATTATTGTTTTTGCTTATTTATTTAGTGTGCATGTGTGAACTTATAGGCTCTCATTACTTAAATATCAGAGAACAACCTGTGGGAGTCTGTTTTCTCTACTGAGTGGGTTCTAAAGATCAAACTCAGGTTGTCCATCTTGGTGACAAGTGCTCTTACTCACTTGTTTTAAAAATTTCTGTCTAAAAGGTCATCAGGAAAATAGACATACAGGCTTCTGTAGGCAATTTTGGCCTTATCAGTGGTGTCTTTTTATTTTATTTTTTTTATTTTGACTGTCAGCAGGAAGGGAAACTAGATCCCATGGTGAAGGTGGCTTCATTCCCTTTTATATTCCCTTGTCTTTCTGTCTTGAATTACTGATCTCTAATGTGGTTTCACCATTAATGTCTAGTGTGATGACATTAAGAGCTGCGTCCCAAGAGAAGTCATTAGGTCAACAGAGTGGAACCATTATGAAAGAGACTGGTGACTTTATGGAGGAGGCTTGATAGGTTCTCTTTTTCTCTTTCTGCCATTTGAAGATACAATGAGAAAAGTTGCAACCTGCACCCCAGAATGGCATTCTCTCCAGAATCTGTTCATGCTTGTTTGCTGTCACACAAGTCCCATGTCCATCTTCCAGAACTGCATTTCCCTGCTTACAGAATTGCTCTAGGTGTTTTGTTATGGCAGCTTGAACTAACATGACAAATGACAATTACTTTCCCACATGAAATCACAGTGGCAAAAAGGAAGTGCCATATTTTATCTTCTGAAAGAAAATAAGTGTCAGTTGTGAATTATGTATCTCACAAAACTATCCTTCAGGGAAACAGCAGAAATAAAGACCTTCTAGGCATTCTCAGGTGACACCTTGCAGAGGTGGTTTATTTTATTTTATTTTTTTGGTTGTTTTTGTTTTTGTGCCTACCCTTACATTCTGACTACAGATATGCAATGATAAAAGTGAGAATTTTGGACCATTAGAAAATCAGTAAAATAGAAGAACAGATGTATACTTGCATATATAGAACTGATGCTTTCTTATTTCACAATAAGGGGCAAAAATGTTGCTCTTGGCAGATTGTTACATACAGTCATGCCTAGTACCAGCCAGGACAAATCCTATGAAAGCTATTGACCAGCTCACTCTAAACTGCAAAGCAATCCAGCAGCCCACAAGAGAAGAGAAGCAGAAGAATGGGAATCAGAAACAAACCTGAAAACAAAACACAGATACACACTATTATACTATTATACTAGTAATTACCATAAATATACATGTTTTAAATGCACAAATAGTTACCCAGAGAGGCTGGCAGATTAAAAAAGAAAAGAATCAAGTCAATGATGTTGTACTGAAGAAGCTAAGGTTAAGAGTACTTACATCCTGTACTATATAGCTAAAATCCTACTATATGTGAATAGCTGCCATGTGCATCCTTCTGAGTCTGGGTTAGCTCACTCAGGATGAGCTTCTCTAGTTCCATCCATTTGGTTGCAAATTGCATAATTTCATTGTTTGTGATAGCTGAGTAATATTCCATTGTGTTGATGTACCTCATATGACTTCTGAACTGGGGTGAGGGACTGTTATGTAGGGACACTCCACTCCAGAGGAATGGGATGGAAGGGCTAGGGGGTAGAGGATGGGAGGGCAGGCTGGGAAGTGGGGAAAGAAGACAATATGATGAAGATGTAACCTAAAGCCACAAATAAATAAATTTATTTATTAGAAAAAAAGAGTACTTACATCAGTTCTTGCAGAAGAAGTGTGGTTCCCAGCACCCTGGCAGCTTGCAATACCTATAACTCTTGCTCTAGGAGTTTGAACACCCTCTCTGACCTTTGTAGGCAACCATGCACATATATGCATGCATTGCACACAGACACACTGATGCATAAAAATACTCAATTACATATAATTAAGAAATACTCTCCCTTATTTCAAATTAAAGGACAAAAACAAGTTAAGAATGAGAGGATTGAAAAGAATATATTGGGGTAATGAGGTGCTTCACCACACAAAAGAGCTCACAAACAATAAGCCTGAAGACCAGCTTGTGCATGTGACCCACATGAAGGAGAATTGACTCCTGCAAGTTGTGCTGTGACCTTGATACCTGTATTGTGATACACAAAAGCACACCTCCTCACACATATAACAATGGAAATAGATGTAAGATAAAAGGTACAACATGCAAAAATTGTTAAAATTTTAAAAGAAGGAGTAATATTTATATCAAGGAACAACTCAGAGAGAGCAAAAATGTACTAGGAATATAAAGAACATTATGTAAAAATGAAAGGATTAACTCATCAGAAAAGGGTGATTCTAAATGTGTATGCACAAATAGCCAGACCTTTCAACTACACAAAACAAAATCTCTGAATGGACAAATAAAACTATAGTAACTTCAGTGGCCCTCTCCTTTACTAATAGAAACATTGGAACAAAAAGTTATCATAGGTAAAGGAAGGTGATTAACAAATCAACAGAAACTAATTAACATACATAAAAATCTTTATCTGAAATTGTAGTGTACACATTCATAAAAGTGTGTACATATCAATCACCTATGGAGAATTCACTGGAATAATTTTAACTACAAAACAAACTAGAACAAATTCAGAAAGACACTGACCTAGGTATGTTCTCTCACCAGAATATAATCAAATTAGACATAAAAAGATAAAAAGTAACCCTAAACATATTAAATTTTAAGACAATCACTTTTAAGTATGCCAATGGGGAAACAGAATTTTTAAAAAATGCACAGAAATTAAAGTAAAGAACAATGCAGTTTATTAAAATATGCAGATTAAAGTTGACTATTGCTAAAGTTGTGTGGAAATAAAAACTCATTTTACTAGATATTTATAGTAGAAACATGAAAAGATTTCATGTTCACAACCTAAGCTCCCAGTTCAATTTACTAGCAAAGCACAATATCTTCATGCCAGAGCAAGATGGAAGGCAATAAAATGAAAAGCAATGAAACTGAAGACTAAAACAGTATAGGAGATCAATGAACCAAAAGCTGATTTTTAAAAACAGCAGCTGATCCTCTTGTATGAAGAATCACGAAAGTCACAAAACAGAAGTAGAAATCTTCAAGATCAAGACAAAAACATGGAACATCACTACAGATCTAACAGTCTAAGCAATTAACAAGGGAATGCTATTTGTAAGGCAAATATGAAGAAATGGAGTAAAATAATAGTAAATAAATACAAAGACATTACTGGTCTGTGTAATTACCTAGATGAATCTTTAGAGAATTGGACAAGATGAAGATTGTCAACACTAAAAGGATGTGCACACTCTGCAATTCCATTTATGTAACAATTTTGAAATAAAAATTACAAATGGAGGTTTCGTTAGAATTACTGAAAGACCTGCAAGAGGGAAGTCCCTCACGGGAGACTCGGGATATCACGGACACCCAAAAACTCACAAGAGACTATCTTGATGCAATCCGCAAGAGGTTTATTTCAGGATCAGCACTGAGGCCAAAACTCGTATCCCACGCAAGGGTAGAGAAGTTTTGACCCCAAGTTGGGGGAGTGTAGGGTATTTAAAGATTTAAAGAAAAAAAAAAAAACACAAACCAAGGCGTCAGGGAAAATACAAGTGGAAAGTACCAGCCCATTGTTTAGCTAGTCATGAAGGAAACACACCCTATACTTGTTTTTCTCAGGAATGAATTTAATCTTACTTCACCATCTGCTTTGTGGTATGCTAGTTCCTAGAGCCTGGGGCTCATTACCTGACTGACCTTCATTCTTGGTTCCACCTTTCTGTGGTCAGCTAAGTTCCTGGAACATAGCTGGCTCCACTCTGTCTGCCAGGGGGGTCTTTTAAAATTTTTCATTTGTTTCATTACCAAGAATGAGGGAGGAGGGACACCCAGGAATGTCATTCTAACACACAACAGTAGGGGACTTTTGATGGTGGATTTGTTTAATTTCAGAAACATGATGAGTGGTAGATGATTCTGCATATGACAAAAATATATAGAACTAAATGCACACACAAAAATGAATCAAATAGAGTTCGAAAAATCTGAGTAAGATGGATGTTTTATATCAATTTCAACAAAGTTGTTAATATATTCTAGTTTCTAAGATGTCATTATTGGGGAAAAGTGAGTCAACTAGATCCAGGGTCTCTCAGGCTTTGATTCTTTCTTTTTTCTAATAATATATTAATACACATTTTTCAAAATATTAAAGTGAAATATTGATTAGATTAAAAATTGCCCATGACCTTCAGAAGTGCTATTGTACTTATTTTAACACTATAATACTTTTCTCAGATATTGCCTGGCATACTGTTAAACCTGTACAAGTGTTTTTACTACATCTTAATAGGGCTCCCTACCTATATATTCCATTCTTCCATTTTTCTCTTACAGAATACAATATATCTTTGAAGTTTACTACTTTGAAATAATGCAAACATCCTTTAAATTTTATAGTTTTTATTTTTGTAAAAAGCAAGCATTGGTCCCTCCTACTAGAATTCTATTTCCTTACATCTAAAAGCATTCTTTGAATATCACAAAACCATAAAATATTGTGGTTTGGAAGCTAAGGAAGCACTTTTTCATGTGATCACAACCTAGACAGGTGATGGCAAAGCTAAGAGAAAAGGAAAAGTGGATCTGTGTCTGTATTAAAAATGTAAACTTTAGTCAGCTACCAAATGCCTCTTCCCTCTGCTTTTGCAAGCCCCTGGATTCAGTGCTCACTGTGCCCATCTGGGAAGGCAAAATAACCAGATGGCCATTGTGAGCTTCTGGGGAGGCCCTGCAGCAGCGAGAGCCCACAAAAGAAATCTCTTTGGGACACAATGAATAGAGGCCTAATTTATATTTTAGGGCTTTTGAAGGAGATTAAGCCCATGGTGGCATGGTTTTAAACCAAGGCTGAGAGGGCTTTTTCTTTGTTTTTATGCCAATGAAGCTGAATTGTAAGTTTAGGAAGCTACAGAAGTGTGAAAAGATGTCATGAGAGAAAGCAAGGCTGAATCTTTGTACATATCCCAAGCACTGTGCAGAAGGATTGCTGTTAAAGAGCTTTATTAAAGCAATGTCTTCTGCAATCGATTACTGTGGCAGGGATTATGACTCTACCAGGGATATAGCCAGCAGGGGATAAAGGAATGATATCACTCCCTTTTTTTTTTTTTAATGCTAAAACAGTTGAACAATTGATAACAAGGGATTAGAAATCAAGAATATATTGCAGCCTTGTCCTGTTCAGCCTGGTGTCAAGGTCGAAGGGACACGGTTCATGAACTTGGGAAGTGCTAGTACACTTGCAGTGGGACGTCACAGGCCTCATGTGTCCACAGCTCTGGCAAATACCATGATGATAAAAATTAGTTCTGGTCCACGAAAATCATTCAATCAGATACGGAACTCATCTGGCATTTCAGACTTGGATCTTAATCCCCCTTTATCTTTTCTTTATGAGATGCATATATTAGATTTACTGATTTCACTGAAGATTCCTTTTCCCATGGGCGATGACTCATAAACACTGATGAAGGGTTCTGGAATAACAAACCAAAGCTCATGCAACACCAGTCTAAATGAAAAATGCAATTATTGTTGATCGTATTTCTTGCATGCTTGGTAATTCTAATTATTATTAAACCTCATTTTACTATTCATTATTGCCTCAGATAGCTTGTGACCATCTCCTATGACTACTAATAAACTCTTCATTTGTTAATTTAAATATTTTGTTCATTGCATATAAATATACACACATATAATCTTTAACCTTGAGGTATATATATTATATAGAATTATATAAAGAATGCTATCTTTGCCTTTTTTTAACCAAATATATTATATAATGTATGTAGAATATGTATGTATTATGCATAATATTCATGTGTGCATAATATATATAATATATAATACATCATATATGCATCATATATATAATATATGTACATTATATACATAATATATAGGTTATGTAAAAAAGACGCGAAGATAGCATTCTTCCTACTTTCAGTCATCTTACATTCTAACAATTTGGATGGAGCACATCTGGATTGTTCAGTTAGAGATATATAATCAAGAAGTTAATCCTCAAATAAAGGTGATGGAGGCAGTTTGGGGGACTATGTATGTTGAACCATCCAGGTTAAGTAGCAGATAAGATGTAAAATGCTTCAGGCAGAAGGGGCAACTGACCAACAAAAACAAGACAATGAAAATAGTACAGTATCTGAGAGAAACTGTCTGCCTTCTGCTGTAGTTATTGAAGTCTGAATGGGGAGGAATGAAGACTGTGATGAGACAGTGTCTCTATCGTTAGAGGAGCGCAGGGCTCATTATATTAAAATGGAGGATTACAGCTATAAAGGTTGATTACTGCTCAAGTTAGTTATTTCTGTTAGGTTGACGAAGTAGAACTAAAGGGCATACAACTTTTTTTGAATTATAGTTTATATATTTTGTCTGAAAGATGATGCTACCTAAAAGGACACAAGCAGTTCCTGTGGAAGAAAAATGCTAAGGAAACCTTGAACATATTCCTATACTATTCCCTTGTGTACCTACCAGAGCTAAACTGAGCTGTGGTGTAGAAATAATTATTTAAATTATTTACCAGTGTTCATATTATAGTTAATTGGTCTGCAGTATTAATCCTTTAACCCATCACTATAAATAATTACATGCAGATACCTGATAGATTTTTAGCAAGCCTTATCTTGGATTGTGCAATCTTGGCCCATCTACTCTAGCTTATACTTCTATTCTCCAGGTAAAACTCATAATATATTCATACGTCCCCTTGGGATGTTATTCTCCACAGTATGCCGATGTTCCAGGCCACATGGCATGATGTTCTTCCATCTCTAAGCCATGTGTGTGTCTCCTTCCTCTCCTGGCCTCTTGCCATGATCCTCTCTGTCTGCCCCATAAGCCCGAGAACCTTTGCCCTACCTACCACTCTCTCTGCTCAATGAGAGGCCTTAGGATTTTACTAAAGCCAATCAGAGACAATGATTAGAAAGCAAGGTAACACAGCATTACTTGGTGTACAGCAAGCAGGCCTCTGGGATCAATTAATTAACATTTAGAGAATATAGCAGATCACTGCATCACTGTGGCACTGGGTATTTTCCCAGGAGACTGAAGTAAGAATGGGGAGGTGGCATATAAGACATCAAGTTTATTGAAATTTGCTTATACAGAAACTAACAAAGGAGGTAAATTAGCAACTGGGAAACCAACAAGGGAGACATGAATTTCTAAGGTCCAGTGTTCAATGATAGCCATACTAAGAACAATGGTCCACAAAAGGCATATACAAGCCTATCAATAGTACACAGATGTTCCCTAAAGCACATGAACAAATAATCACTTGTGGCCATCTAAACCAGAGCACTTGTTCTAACCACAGAATTTTATGTATTAAATCACACTGCTTATTTCAAAAAAAGGATTTCTTTTCTTTCTTTTTCTGTTTCTGCATCAGGTAGATGTTATAATTAATGGCATCACTAGCTTAACTTACTTTGAAGGAGGCTAAGCCTATATGTGAAGAGAAGCCTCTACATATCATACTAACTGGCTCTAGCTCCCAGTTCAAATGAGAGGAGCTCAGTGATCCTCCTGATAACCTTATTTGAATGATCTGGTCTTAGTTAGCTTTCCTTGCTTCCTTGACTTGGCAAGACACTTGAGAACGGAAAAGAGGCATTTCAGGGACATGGTATTAAATATTCTCCATTTTTAAGTGTTCATGTATCTCCCCTTGATTGTGGATAGAAACTATGAATAGAGTAAATAAACTGGATATGACAAAGGAGATGAGCAGTGTCTTTCTTAATGATGTTACTTGTTGGCTTTGAACATAGTCATCTGCTGTGTTGTGAGAGGTCCTGAGAGGTTACTTGGCAAGTAATTATAAACATCCTCCAAGACACAGAAGTGCCCTCCTGGATGACAGCCAGCAAGCAAACCAAGACCTCAAGGAAAACACACACACACACAGGAAGCTGAAGTCTGCCAACATCTACATAAGCCTGTAAGAGGACCCCAAGGTCCAGAAGGAACTCTGTGTGATCAAGCCCTTGATTACAGTCTTTTGAGACACAGAACATAAGACACAAATAAGTGTGCGTGGGCTCCTGATATACCAAAGCTGGGAGATAAGAAGTTGGTGATTTTTTAATACTGCCTAGTATATGTTAACTTCTTGTTTGGCAATAGAAAATTAATATCAGCAGATAAGAAGGACTGGGTCGAGAAAAGCTTTTGGAAATAAAGTTGCCCAGATTTTGTGGGTTGATTACACGTGAAGAATGAAGAAGTGGGAGGGACAGCATGAATACAATCTTTGCTATTCATTTCTTATGCTCTTACTTCAAGGTCAAGGCCTGCTTAATTGGAATGTTTATGTTAGGTGTGTGTGTGTGTGTGTGTGTGTGTGTGTGTGTGTGTGTGTTGTAAAGAGCACACTTAGCTGCTTCCAAAGCAAATCTGAAATTTTTCAAATAGCTATGTAAATAAGCTAAATATATATTCACTTTCCTTGACTCTAAGTTGTGGTGCTTCTGAGTCATGTTTTATGTTGTCTACCATAATTTTGATCATTTATGATACACTGCCTGCCCATGGGATAGTTTGCTAAGCAGAGCATGTATTTCTAGCTGCCTTCCTTCCCTGTCCCACAGCTTCATATTGTCTTTATTGGAGACCATCTCTCAAATAAATCACTCTTTATATTGTCTAGCTTTGGGATAACTAAGACAGAGACAGGTGCCTTTAGAATTTAAATTTGAGAAAAATAAGATTTCTGTGTTCTAATCTAAACAAATACTGGCAGTTAAGGGTAATGCCAGCTAATTTGGGAAACTAATCAAAATAATCACAAATAACTGAAATAGAAGAAAGAAATATGCCCAATGTCCTCCCTCCAACCCTTCCCCAGATCTTATCTCCAAATAGCTCTCCAAACCAAGGTTCTTTTAAAAATCAATCAACCAACAGACAGACAAAGAGCAAAAAACACTGGGTGAAATTAATAATGCCCATGTGTTGTGTCATCCACTACAACGTGGGCAGTGGCTATCCACAGAGGAAAACTGACCTTTCTCAGTATTTATCAACTGCCATTAGTTCCTCAGCTAGGGATGGGGTTTGGGGAGTCTGCCCTCCTCCATGATGTAATTCTTAAATGGATTGATTTTAGGCAGTTTTAGGTAGGGAACCACAACTCACATAAGTTTATGTGTCCATCAGCCATGTCATATGCAGAGGGGAGAACTTCTTAGCACTCCTCCCAGTCTGCTATCTCTTCCATCCTTTCTAACAGCTCTTTGAGGATGCTATGTGAGTCTCAAGGGGGAGAAGTTGATACAGATTTTCCATCTACAGATGAGTGAGAAATATAATTTTAAACGCCTCCTTAAAGGCATGTGGAGAGGGGGAGGAAGATGGCGGCGACCTACACTGACGCATTCTGAACGCGGGGAAAAAAGAGCCATAAAAAACACAGAGTTACTGGGCACTGAGCAAAAACCGGAGGGGCTAGACCCCCCCCCCCCCGGGAACGCTCACAGCTCCCAAGGGACTGTTAAAAGTCCCAGGGCAAGGCTCTCCCCATCGCTCACAGACACGGAGGCCACTAAACCGGGGACTCGGGAACTCCCATTTGGAGAGGCGCCTGGTAAGATCGATCCCAACTTACAGCAGACAGAATCAGGGTCCACTTGGCCATAGATCGCTGGCCTATTGGGCTCCCCACACATCAGGCTGAACTTATACCCACTTAGAAAAGGTTGCGAGATAGTGGAAGCCTTAGCAAGGAACAAACAGGGGGCTCAGCGGGTGGTCCGCAGCAGCCGCTTGTAAAGCGGAGGGCGGGAAGTTCCGAGAGAGCGCAGGAAGCAGGGAACACAAAAGCAGGCGGGAGCGGCCAAATCTCCCACACTCAGGATAGCGCAGCTGGGGAGAGAGCACTGCTGGCAGGGCCAAATTCCCGCCAGTCCACGGCAGGTCATCTAGGGAGAGAGACAGGCGTGGGTGGGACCAGGGGTCCGTGCACCCACGGCGGAGCTGTTGGGACGAGAGGTGCACTCAGGCAGCCGGAGGATCTGGGGCTTGGGGTACCCACGGGACCGTGGCGGCGCAGACAAGAAGGGAATTAGACACAGGGTCCAGCCCTGTGGCGAGAAGACTAGAGAGAAACCAGAAATCGGGACCATAGCTGTATCCTGGAAAATCCAGACATATCAGGTGTGGAGCCAGACCCTGTCAGCCTCCGGGAAGACAAACAAAGCCCACAGAATTTGTGCCTGGGCAAACAGGCCCATATCATCAGAACCATTACAGGCTGATAACTCAGAGTGCAACATAGAGAAGTCTGAATTGGGAGCAGTGAAACAATCCTGGTTCATTACTCACAACCTGGGAATATGCTGCACCAGATCACAGTGCCTCTGGCCATTAAAATCACAGTGACCTTGAAATCCCCCTGTAAGCAACGACAGATAGCCAAGTAACTCGTCCCCTGCACCAAATCATCCACTGTGGTTCCAAACACAGAAAACAGACAGCTAAATGCATCCAATGGTGAAAGGTCAAAAAAAAAAAAATAGAAATCAAGGAATTATGACTGCAACAAAGCAGAACCACCCTAGCTCATCCAATTCGGATGACCACACACCAACAGAAACACATGAAAACATTGACAACTCTGCAGTATGGAAAGTGATAGAGTCCCTGCAAGAAGAACTTAAATCTATGAAGGAATTCAAGGAAACCACAATTCTACAAATCAAAACAAGGAACAACACCATTAAAGAGCTCCAAGCCAAGGTGACAGAGCTTGAACAGGAAAAGGAAAAGGCCATGAAAGATTTTCATACAAAAACAAGCAAGCTGGAGAAGGAAAT
>CAJQZJ010034004.1:732754-748056 GCA_907164525.1 Lophiomys imhausi
TGGTATGTTCTTTCTTAGTTTTGGAAGCTGCAGGCTCTGCACTTCCTATATAAGCAAATATATTTATCCCTCTCAGGTCTCTGAGGTGGTTGAAGAATAGACAGATAGAATCTTATAGTTAAATTTTGAACTGTTTAGGAATCAAGAGGGTGTTATAGATCTAAGAAGATACTCTTAAAAGTGTGTTGAAAGATAGTATGAATGTTGAGTCACATATAGACCTTTAAACTCATGGAGTTGGGTAGATAGTAGAATGTTAAAGTCAGGGGCCAAATAGGTATAAACTGAACATTGGGAAGGTATACTGGGCCAATTTAATCTCATAAATGTGGCATAATTATATCTATTGTTTTGTATAATACTTACTGTTATAAGAGAAGGAACCAGCTGTTGGATTGAAAGGGGAAACCTCTGGAGGGAAGAGGGTGGAAGGGCGGGTTGGGAAGGGGGGAATAGGGAGGGGTTTGTTACTGAGATGTAACTTGAAGAAAAAAAAAATAAAGTATTTATAAAAAAAAAAAAAAAAGGCATGTGGAAATACCAAAAATTATTGAAGAAATACATGCTAATGGAGAGGATTATAACTTAGCTGTTGTATGAAGGTGTTATAGACAAGCATGGTGCAGATACACAATATCAGTGGTTCTCAACTTGTAGGTCATGACCCCTGTGGTGGAAGTTGGGTTTCTTTGGTGAAACTGGTAGGCAGTTTGGATTGGCATCTGGCGGCACATGGAGTAAAGCTTGGCATCCCTTTGCCTGCTGGAATGGACAAAGCCAGGTTGTAGCCAGAAAATATGTCCTGTTGAAGGGGGATGGCTAAGAAACCTCACAAGCCACGCAGATGACATCAGTTATCTCGAGAAGCAATGAGACTGTTGGACATATGGAGAAATTGTGTGGACCCTTGAGGCTGCCAAGTATCACGAGATAATGCAATATATGAGCCAGAGAATTCCACGTGGTCTTTCTCTTCCTCCTGCCCTCACTAACTGGTAAGTCACGCTGAAGAAGAACACAGCTAGGTATGTCATTAACAGAATTTAGATTGTTATATTCCAAGGCAAAAGTCTAGCATAAAAACTGCTGAGAGTTCCTTGAAGGCGTCTGTCTGTCTTGGGGCCCTTGAGCACCAGAAAATTGAACGAAGAAAGCGGAGTTCAGAAGCCACTTGGAGAGACTTTCAGCTTTGAAACTTGCTTGGGCCAAAGAGACCATGGAGACAAGTCTGAGCTGATTTAAAAAGCCACTCTCAGTTGGAGGTTGGAACAGACTGATTTTATAAATTAACCACCATTTGGTGGTGGAAATAGACTAGCCTTACAAACTGGCAAAGTAAGGTCCAACAAAAACTAATCTTTGAAAGGGATCGCCTACTGGGACTGCTGTAAATGAAGCCATCCTGCATGGACCTATTCTAAGAATATTAATATCCTTTTAAGAAACTTAAAATAGTGTTGTGTTTTTAGATAGGTATTATAGTGTTTTTAGGTATTAAGGTATTTTTAGATAGGCTATAGATTTTAGATTATAGGTTTTAGGTTATAAGGTTTAGGTATATTATAGATGTTTGTGAGGTATTAATGAATATAAATATTCATAAATAAAAATATTCTGGTACAAACCCCTTTGAGGTTCCAATGAATATTTCATACAGATTGTCTAAGACTATTGGAAAACACAGATATTTACATTATGATTCATAACAGTAGCAAAATTACAGTTATAAAGTAGCAACGGAAGTAATTTTATGACTGGAGGTCACCAGAACATGAGGAACTATATAAAAGGGTCTCAGCATTAGGAAGGGTGAGAAACACTGACATTTTGCTGGGAGAATTATAGCAGTATTATCTTCAAACCTGCCTTACTTCAGGGTCTAGATGTGCATAGGTGGTCTAGATGCACAGCTGAAAGGGATCTGCTAGGCTGAGAAATGGCCTACATGATGGAAGCATACCCAGAGTGAAAACGATCAGGACATCCAGAGGTCTGTCTCACCATCAGCATTAAATATTCACCCTTCCAATTTTAGTCTAAAAAATTTTCCTAACTCCAAGTAAATTTCTAGGTTTTTCAATTATTTGTTGCAATGTAGCAGATACTTCATTTATTTATTTAGACACAGTTTCTCTACATAGTTATGGATGTCCTGAAACTTACTATGTGGACCAGGTTGGCCTAGGACTCACAGAGATTCCCCTTGCTTCTTCCTCCTGAGAGCTGAGATTAAAGGTGTGCAGCTTTTTTAAATAGGTGGACCAGCTATTTTTCTTAAGAATGGGAATATTTGACCTTAAATGTTACAAAGATATATCGCAGAAAATTATATCATAAAAATAATTTGGCACTGAAGTGACTGCAGGTTATAAACCATGTAACAGCCAAAGCAAGAATTTCTGTAGTTCCATCACTACTGGGACTTTGGACCAGATGACTATGATTCTTTGTCTCTCTCCCTCCCCCTCTTTGCCTATGCTTCTCTCTGTTGTTTACTTTATGTTGTGTTTGTGTGTATATGTGTGTGTGTGTGTATGTGTGCATGCGCGCACATGCATGAGTATGCCATGCACCACATGAAGAGGTCAGAGGGCAGTTTGTGGAGTTAGCTCTCGTCTTTCACTGTGTGGATCCTGGATGGAGCTCAGGTCATCAGTCTTGGTGGTGGGAGCCTTTCTTCATTGTATCTTCCTGACAACTACCTCCCCATGTGTGTGATTCTGTTCAGTGTGCAAGCTTTACACGCTTGTCTAGAAGATTCCAGCTAGCATTCTTCTGCTCCTTCACATCCTCAAGTTTTGACAGGCAAAATGATCTCCAGATATTTCGAAATATACTCCAGGGGACAGAATATTTCTTACTTGGAACATTCGGACTGCTGTATTAAAAATGGAGCATATATTCTGAGACAAGATATTTTGAAGACATTGATACTAGAAAGTAATTTAGCTATTAATGGTGTTAAGAAAACTGGCCTATGTTTAGAGAAGCAAAAAACTATATACAATGATGGGCTAACTACACAAACCAAATCCTCCGAATCTGTCAATATTATCTGCCATAGTTAAGATGGTGTGGATGTTGTTTGATCTCACCACAGTTGACGCTGAATGTTGTTTGCCATTATGGTGGTATATGGGTAGGTAGGCCTATAAGTAGAGAGTAGGTTGGTTTGAGGAATCAATGTCTTTCCCCAGGGGTAAGAACCTGATCCCATGTGACAGGATTACTTATTGTTCCCATGCGGCGATCTGAAGGAAGAGAGTCCCTGTGTTTTGACTCTTATATTCATGCCTCCTTTCTTTTCTACCATGTGACCCTTTACCAAGCAGATGCTTACTTAAATCATGCACTTGGACTTGCAAGCCTCCTGACCAGGAGACAAAACAAAGTTATTTTTTTTTATAACCCACCTATGTTTCGAGTATTATTTTATAAAAACAGAAATGGACTAAGACTGACAAAAGCAGAGTTTATGTGGCAGAATTCACTTAGTTTGTGGGTACTTGTTATAGGTGTGTAAGGAAGCTTATGCAGACATCTATCTTTTATCACGTGTGTCTCTGAGTGTATGTGTATGTATGGAAACAAATGTTTGCATAGAGAAAGAAGTTCTCCTGTAACACTCCTAGAGTTTGAATACAGCTAGATATTGAATCACACACACACACAGACACACACACACAACACATAAAATCCAGCAGAGATAATTTTATATATACAAATACATACATTTATATTGGTATTCAAATGAGGGACTATTTATAACTCCTGAAAAGAGCTGAGGAGTGAAAGTATGCCATCTTGTCATTTTGATTATTTATATTCACTTACTGGAACTCTGGACCAAGAAACTATAACATGCATTTTGTTAGTGTAATCCCCCATCAATCTTCTTACACCATTCCATCAAGTTTGCACAACTTTCCTTTCTTCTTAAATCCATCAAACAGTCGACCTTCTTTGAGGCTTGCGTTCCCTTTGAGAGCTCTCATTCCACTTATTGTTATAGTCTATGTTAAGCTTATTTTGTACACTTCCCTTTTAATCTATATAATTCTAATTTAAATCTTGAATGCAGTAGGACCCTATGAAAGTAGACGTGGGGACATTGCCACAGATGTAAGGGGTAAATTTTGTATGGCACCTGGAGCTCTTTATTGCCATCTGTGATGGTCAGTGTTGCACACTAGACAGAATTAGAATCACTGTGGAGTTGGGCCTCAGGCCATGCCTGTGAGGGATTATCTTGATTACATCAATTGAAATGAGAAGACTTGTTCACAGTGAGTGGCACCACTCCCTGTCTGGGTTCCTGAACCATATAGATGGGGAAAGGAAACCAACACCTGCATAGCTTTGATTTCTCTCCAACTGATTGATTGTTGATGTGATGTGACCAGTGACAAGCTCCTGCTGCCTGGACTTCCCTACCATGATAGAACTTGTACTAGGAGCCAGAATAAACCATCAGTGACTTCAGTTGCTTTGTTATGTCAGCAATAGGAAAATAAATAATAGAAAAATGAGACACACTGAGTGGCTTAAAGGGGATCAAGGAAGAAAAGGCTTACAGATGCTATTCAGAGCAAGAATTGCATTTCTGAAAGGGTACTGCAGCCATCAGTCATGACCCTTAAGGGAAAATCATAGAAGACCTATTTCATTTATTTCTCTTTTCTTCTGTCATGTCATCTCACCGTGATGCTCTCTGTCTGTCGTCTGAGCATCCCCAGAGAGCACAGAAGCAGCGAAAAGAGTCTGACAACTGATCTGTGTCCAGCACAACTAAGACTGTGTTCATCAGTAAAAGTGCCCCTAGGAAATAAAACCCAGGTAGAAGATCAAAACATATTTTGAGGCCCCAAACCAATAAGTAGCAAGATCTATAGACATAGCAGAAGGAGGACTTCTGAAAACTACTTGTCCATATGAGAAATAACAACAATAACAGTGATACATGTTTCTGGTCAGTGTTTTCAAAACTGGGAGAATTAAATAAGATTAGGAATAATTTTAGGGACATTTTTTGAAATACAACCAAATTTCAGAGATGTCCTTGATATTTGAGCAGATGTATAGTCAACTCATCTTTATGTCTGCAATAGTCTTGGGAATGTTGTTTGGAGGGATGGCTGGATAGACCGAGATGTTTTTCTTCAAAGCTGAAGACCCTAGTTCAATCCTCAGAACCCCTCATGGTAGAAGGAGAGAATCTGCTCCCACAAGTTGTCTTTTGATCTCCACATTCATGCTGAGGGACAAGTGTGCTCTTTCACACATATATAATATTATATAATAATATGATATGATATGACAAGATTAATATAATAAATATAATATAAATAGTAACATAATATATTCAAAGATATTTTATAAAAGAAACCACTAAATTGGTCATCATGAAAATCAATGGCCCAGGTAGGTGCAGTAGAAATTCGAAGCTCACTCCATACATCCCCAGAGAATTGTCACTGAGAATTCAGCATGCCATTTCCCATGAAACCTGTACCTGCAGTGACTATCTTCATTTAAGCTGGTCAAAACTTATTGTGAACAGCTTTCCTCCTGGGCATTTGTGCAAGTAATCACTGGCCATTTGTGACAGGGTACTGCTGAGGTGGTGTAAACAACTGAGGTAGAGAAGACTTACAATAAACAACCTAAAAAGGAATATTGGCAGATGATAGAATGTAGATGGCCGTGAAAAACATTTCATATGCTCTTGAACATCTGAAAGGATTCACATACGTGCAAGCCAGCGCATATGCTCCTGAGGATCTAAGGAATTGATTCCCCATCTCTCACTGATCTTTGAGTTCTATGCAAACCAGAAAGTAAAGACCTGAATTAGAATTTTATCTGCCAGGCATATTGTTAAAAGTGTATAAAATACACTAACATAACTCTTTGACAAAAGTGAAAATTTAATGCTTTGAGGACTTTCAGTGGTCACATACAAGAAAAAGCAAATAATTTTCAAAATTGTGCCTGAAAAGTCACTACCAAATAGCAGTAGGGCAAGAAACAGCTTCTGCAGCACCGTGAGATAAGAATGGGAATTGGTTTACCTTATTTTGTTATTGAAAGTTTCTAGGTACCAAGGAAATGTCACATAGCACACAAGACAAAACATTACCTATATCTAATGAATGGGTAGGATAAAAGCAGTTGAAATTATCCACAAAATCCTGATATTGTAGTGAAAAGAAAACACTTCATAAGAATTTTTTCTTGATTAAATTTGTTCTTGTACAATTTTACACATGCTCATAATGCATACTGATTACTCTCACACCCACCCTCTCTTACCCTCCACCTTTTGTTTAAAGAGCTAAAGGGAGACATGGGAAGGATGTCTCACTCAACATAGAGGATCAGTAGCCAGAGAAAGGTTAAAAGCCAATCAAAACAATAACCAAATAGAAACTAAATTGTTGATGTCCACAACTGAAATGAAATTTCACTGGAAGCTAAGATGGTAGATTGAAATTTGGAAGAATCAGAAAACTCTGTGCTAGGTTATATGAGATTATCTCCTTTGAAGAACACAGAGGAAAAAGAAAACATGACAAGAATGAGCAGAGGCTCTGACCCTATGGCAGCAGCTGCCACGGGCTGTGTTCCTCCTCACTGCTGCTCTTCCTGCTGTAGGCTAAAGCACAGCACTGCTCTCTTAGTTCTTTTGTTTGTTTGTTTTTATTTATTTTTTTAACTTTTATGAATTTGACACTTGCACCCTGTTCCCTTTCATCTTCCTCCTTCCCTCAGACCCATCCTCCATCCTTCCAACCTTCCCCAACACACACACACACACACACACACACACACACACACACACACACACACACACACACAAAATCAAATTGTGGAAGCTGCAGTGTGTCTTTGTGTGTCCCACAATATTGCTCCTTGTCCACAGGTTTTTGCTTGCAAAAGTTCATTACAATGGCTCCTTAGTCTGGTACCAGGCCTCTGGCTTTCTGCTACTTTGTCAACACTGGAAACTCACTGGGACTCCTCTCAGATAGGCTGTTATTGTCCTGTGACATGGAGATCCTGTAGTTTTGGGTCTATGGAACTGGTTCTTCAGGCACTCCAGCAGTTCATCCATGGGGTGTATATTGGGGTTAGCCAACCCAAAGTCTGTAACCCTCACTTCCAGGGCCAGTTCTACTAGGCTACCCAGGTAAGTGCAGAGCCTGCTCTCTCAAGTGTTGTAGCAGGGAAGGGGTGGGACCAGGTTTCCTTCTTTCATGACCCCATCAGGGCCAACTTTCCCACCTGCTACCTGTGGTGAAGGAATCAGAGAGAGGAGGGGATCTTACCCTTGCCAACACCACCACAAAGCAGACAAAAGGCAATGGTGGCTCTCGCACAATCACATCCTCTGCATCCAGGGCCAGCTGTACTGTGCTATTCAGGTGAAGTACAAGGCCTCCTCTCCCTAATGCTGCAGCATATGAGGGGCAGGAAATACTTTCCTGCTTTTGTGACCCCAATAGGGCCAGAACTCCTGTCAGCCAATGGTGGTGAGGGCAAAAGGGAGGGAAGAGGATCTCTTCCTCATCAACACTACCACAAAGCAGACAAAAGTCGTGGCTGGTTCTCCCATACTGACATTCTTGAGGCTGGCTCACCCACAGCCCCCACATCCAGGGCAAGGTGGGGTTCTTCTAGTCTCTGGCTGGCTTCCTGTCCTGGGAGCTGATCTGGTGCTTGCCTGAGGCTGGACCTGTGTTCATCACAGGCTAGCTTCCTGTCTGGGCCTCATGGTGCCAATATCAGGCTTGCTTTTTTCCCCAGGAATGTTAGGCTTCTATTCATTCAGATGTTCATAGGTCAGAACATTGAATATAGACACAGCCTCTCTTCTCTCTGCCACCTACTGATGTACCTGTAACACAGTAGCCTCTTCTGTAATGTTTCTAGAGGCAGTAGCTCTCTTAGTTCTTAGTTTGTCTTTTGTCCTTTGAATCATGGGTTATAGGAAAAATTCTGCTTCTAATTCTGGATTATTGAAATAACTCAATGGTTCTCATAAACGTTTTCCACGTCTTTAGACTATATTCCATTCTGTTTCAAATTGTCTCCATTGGGCAACAATGGGATACATTTATTACAAGATGGAGACCCTCACTGTGCTATTTCCCTCCAAGAAAAATGAATCAGTAGTATTTATAGCACCTTTCCAATAATTTACAAACACAGAATTGAATGATAAAAAAACCCCTACAAAATTGTTAGTACACACACACACACATGCATGCCCGTGCACACACACACACAATGTAATGGTTATTTAAGTTTTTAATGTTTATTTATTACTTCAAGTTACATCTCCATCACAGTGCCCTCTTTCCACCCCTCCCAGTTCCACCTTCCCCCCTCCACCCTCTCCCTCCTATCCTACTCCTCCAGAGTGGGGTGTCCCTACATATCATTCCCCTATCCCAGTTCAGCAGTCATATGAGGGCTAAGAGCTTCCTCATATACTGGGGACCTGCATGGCAGCACCACTAGGGAAAAGTGTCTCATTAACAGGTAACAAAGTCTATGTTCCTGTTCCTTTTGATGTGTTGGTTGTAGAATAGTTAACCTGTACTATATAGCTAAAATCCAATTATAAGTGAGTAAATGTCATGTGTATCCTTGTGAGTCTGGGTTAGCTCACTCAGGATGAACTTTTCTAGTTCCATCCATTGGGCTGTAAATTGCATGATTTGCTTGTTTCTGATAGCTGAGTAGTATTTCATTGTGTAGATGTGCCACATTTTTTTTTTAATCCATTCATCAGTTGAGGGATATCCAGGTTGTTTCCAGTTTCCAGCTATTATAAATAAAACAGATATAAAGACATCTACTTTTTCAAAGTCACATAGCTGTTAAGTGATATGCTGCAGCAAGCAGTCATTAAGACTGGAGAAGAAAATGGTAGTGCTCTAACTGGATGTCAACATGCAAAAAAGTGCAAAGGGCCCATATTAATCACCAGCACCTAATGTCCAAGTGGATCAAAGACTTTAACATAAAACTGGATACACTAAATCTAATAGAAGAGAAAGTGGGTAAAATCCTCAAACTCACTGGCACAGGGGACAACTTCCTGAACAGAACACCAATCGATCAGGCTCTTAGACCAACAACAAATAAATAGAACCTCATGAAATTGAAAAGCTTCTATAAGGGAAAGGACATTGTCATTAGAACAAAATGGCAACCTACAGATTGGGAAAAGATCTTTACCAGCCCCACATCTGATAGAAGGCAAATGTTCAAAAATTTATAAAGAACTCAAGAAATTAAACACCAAGAAATCAAATTACTCAGTCAAAAAGTGGGGTACAGAGTAAATGGAGAATTCACAAAAGAGGAATCTGTAATATCCCAGAGTCACTTGAAGAAATGATCAACATCCTTAATCATCAGAGAAATGCAACTTAAGACAACTCTGAGATTACATCTCACACCTGTCAGAATGGCTAAGATCAAATACTCAAATGTCAGCACATGCTGGTGAGGTTGTGGAGAAAGGGGAACCCTCCTCCATTGCTGGTGAGAGTGCAAACTTGTACAACCACTATGGAAATCAGTCTGGCGATATCTTAGAATAACTTGGAATAGCTCTACCTCAAGACCATAGCCATAGCACTCCTGGGTATACATTCAATTGATTCTTTACCATACTACAAGGATATCTCCTCAACTATGTTCATAGCAGCTTTATTTGTAATAGCTAGAAACTGGAAACAACTCAGAAGTTCCTCAACAGACAAATGGATAAAAATGCTGTAGTACATTTACACAATGGAATACTACTCAGCCATCAGAAACAAGGAAATCATGCAATTTGCTGTCAAATGGATGGAACTAGAAAAGCTCATCCTGAGTGAGTTAAACCAGATCCAGAAAGATGCACATGGCATCTATTCACTTATAACTAGACTTTAGACATATAGTAAAGGATAACTGTCCTACAACCAACAGACCTAAAGGAACAGGAACATAGACTTTGTTAGTTGTTAGTGGGACACTTTGCCCGAGTGGAACTGTCATGTAGGCCCCCAGTGCATGAGGAAGTTCTTAGCCCTCAAGTGGCTGCTGAACTGAAGGGGGCTGATATGCAGGGCATCCCACACTGGAGGAGTAGGATATAAGGGGGAGAAGGGGGAGACGGTGGGAGGTGGAGAGGGTGGGAGGTGAAGAAGGTGGGAGGTGGAGAGGCTGGGAGGTGGAGAGGGTGAGCTGGGGAGGGTTGGAGGGAGAGAACTGTGATGGAGATGTAAATGGAAGCAATAAATAAACATTAAAAAAAGACTGGAGTAGAGTGGGAATAATAACTAGGTTGAAAGGAAGAATGATCTTCCAAAAATAGAGTCTGTTAAAAACTGTGGAGTTTGGTTAATTGAGTTCATACATGAATGCCCAGACAAAAGGCAAATATACAAAAATAACAGTATTTTGAATTAGCAGGCCTTTGAAAGATTTTTTGGGGATGTTGAATTTTTAACATCATACTTATAGCATTATGATTTCTAAAAATAGAACTGGTCTATCCCACTTTTAAAAGGGAAGAATAATTGGTTATTCTGCTTATGGTTTTGCACATTCAACACAAAAATGCTTGCTTCTGATCAGGCGAAGTTACTATGTTGATCAGTTAGAAAAGGGTGAGAGGATAGCATGTAGGTGGAGGAGGGGACAGTGATCATTTAGAGAACTGCAGGGTGTGGCACCTAGGAGACTTACAAAAGTATGATGAAGATGAAGGTGGATCTCTGCTTCAGGTCAGGTTCAAGGAGGAAGGGTGACAACTTTTGCTTATGAATGGGCTATAAGGTTTTAGAAAGCTATATCTTGTTATTTTTAAAGCCACACATAGATGTACACAGTATTAGGTCATACCAAATTGTCCCTGAATTAAAATGACAAATACTTTTGTTTAGTATAAACTTTTTTTAAAAAAGTGAGATTGTACACTGATGATTGATAGGATAGATAAAAACAAAATGTGATTGTGTGATGAAGAAAGGCCCTGAGGGGGTGGCAAGGAAAAATAAATGCCAGCCTTCAACCTATTTAGAAAGGAGAGATGAATATTTATTTTGATTAAGATTCATGTGCTTAGCAAGCTAACCCAAATAATTTAGGTGTGGGAGAGTGTGGGCTGTGCAAGATTTATTTGATTTGCTATATGTGGGAAGAGGATTTGGCAGGGAGATTCTGAAGATAGAGTACAGAAAAGTTTTTAAAGAAATTGTTTTGCTTATGACATTGATTTAACTTATAAAAATAGACATGATTTAATGGCAGATTTCTCTTCATTTGGAGGATTACCTTTCTTTATCCTACTAGTATCTGAAAGGCAGATATGCATTCTTATGAGTCAGTTTGACTAAGCAAATATCTCTCAAGAAAATGATAATAGGCAAGTGGTGTATGTCATTGACTGTCTTTGAAAGATTCTGTTCAGGAAACAAAAAGAACCCACTGAATTCTTGTGCTTCTGGTCCTAAGAGTCAGAGCATCTATACTAGGTTGTAAGATCTGCTTGGCAGTAACTAGGTGCTGAATGGAAATATTAGGTATCTTGTTCTAGAAAAGGAAAATGGCCATTTACAGAGGAAACAAAGGCCAAAAAAAAAAATGTTTTCTTTAACTGTAGGAAACATGACTTGTAGCATGATCTTGCTGGATAGTTTATACATTTGGCAGTCAAAGGCTTTCGAGACTCTGATAGTCACAGCGTTTGGTAAAACCACATCTGTTTCCTGTGTCTCAAAGCCTGGGAGTCAGAACAATGAGGATTTTTAGCATTCTGTTTTCCCAGCCAGTTGTTGCTTAGTTATAGAAGGGAGCATGCCTCAGACTGACTTAAGTTTCTGGGAGAGGCAGCAAAGCAGGTGGGAGCCACGCTGTGACCCTGCCAGCTCTCCCATCACTGCAGCTCCCTGCTTGACTCTGAGCTGGAGAAGGCTTTCTGAAGTGAGCTGAACATTCCAGGGCCTCTGTCACTCTGAAGTGCTTGCCTTTCCCAGAAGCTCTGACTTGTCTTTGGGAGTAACTGGATTTCTCTTAGGCGGGTACCTCATGGAAACTAATGAACACCTGGCTCTTTTAGGTCGGGGGATGTGTGAAAAGTTATGTGCAGTACAGGATTACAATGAAAGCAAGGTCTAGGGGCCGACTGGCTTCTCTGACTGCTTGATAAATGAACTCCTGTGAGAGACAGGAAGGACATGAACCCAATGTGGAGTAGATTCCATCAGGAATACCAGACAGGAAGATGCCTTCCTCGTTGTAAATACTGACTGGTCAGCAACCCAAGAGAGATACGGAGCTGAGCACGTTATCAAGAGCGAAACCACAGAAACCACTTGAATATTCTCTTAAGGCTAAGAGAATATAGTCCCTGAATTCTTTCATTTCCTACATTAGAATGAAACAGATATGGGTACATTCTAGGATTCAACATTTTGTAAATTGGATCTCTGTATTGTTAGATGCCTATCAGAGAAAGAGATCCAGTGTCCGAAGTTCTTCCTGTGTGCAAATGGGTAGAAGGAATTGTTCTCTAAGTGTGAATGGCCACTGCAATGAAGAGACCTGAAATGAGCTCTGGCCATTTTGGAAGAATGTTACGATAGACATTTCTCTAGAGTAGATAGCGGCTGGGTTATGGCTGCATTTTGGCACTAATCTATTATTAATTTCAGGACTCTTGGTAAACCAGAAGTCAGGATGTGGTATTATCGATATGGCTCAAAACAGCTTTCCAAAGGGGTCCCTTTCAGTCACAAGGTCCCACGTGATCCACACAGTGTGTCACTCAGTGTCTCCAACTCTCACCTCCTTCACTGCCTTACAGTACTTCAGCGCTCCCTGGCCTCCCTGAGGCACCTCTGTGATCTTTTCATCCATGATTTCCTTTGTTTGAAAAGATTTCCTTTCACTCCCTTTTGGACTTTCTATTTCTCAGGCTGCGCTTCTAAAGTTGAATTTCTAATTGAATGTTTTATTGTCCCTACTTAAAACATTCTATTTTACAGGCATACTCTGCATACGATTTGTGGTAGGTTGTATTTCTTCCCATCAGAATATGATTTTCATGGTAGAAATTATTAATACACATATTTTTTCCTGCTATGGTTCAGAAAACAAGAACATGCATAGTATAGAGTAATCAAATACTCATAGGACTGGAGAGATTGCTCAGTGGTTAAGAACACTTTCAGCATACTCATGGCAGTTGATGACTGTCCTTAACTCCAGTTCCAGGGGATTTAGTGCTCTCCTCTGGCCTCTGTAGACACAAGACACACACATACATACATGTGGGTCAAACACCTATACACATAAAATAAAAATAAAATAACATGACAGTTTGTAAACTGTTGTTGACATGTATGGCATGATTCTTAAATACCAGGTGCTCTTTTATCCACTTTACAAATATATATTTTCTTCTCACCGTGGCTCCCCTTCATTTCACTGAGTTTGTATAATTTCAAGGTTATGTTGCTGTACAGCTGCAGAGTATGACTTACAATTCTGATAGTTCTGATCGTATACATAAAACTCTGATCACTTTCATTTCCTTAACTTTTAGAGTCATTTACCTCCTTGAAACACATATTTTATTGTAATTTGGTAGGAACATTTAAGTATTTCTCCTAAGGTTGATTTTTTAAATGATTTCCATAACTGTGTTCCAGGAAATTTATTTAGGGTGTTAATATTTGCAAGTGGTAATTTAGGACTTGCTTTAATACAAGAATATATAAACAAATTCAAAACAGTGCAGATAATATAAAACCAATGAAATTAAAGCCAACAGATGGGCAGGAAAGTAACCCTTTGAAAAATAACTGTGTACAACTCCAACTTTAATTTTTGATATTGATTTTAGGAACTTTAGTGTTTAACTTTGTTAACTAAAAAAATGATTAACTAAACATTTTTGAAGGGCAAGCAAGCATACTTTATTAAATAATGGGCATTCTAGCCAGAAGAAGACCCTGAAAGCAAGTTGGCAACACAATAATTCTCAAGAAGTTATTACAAACATAGGGTCTGTGCATGCCGTACTTGTAGAATTTAGATGAAGAAATTATAATGCTCAGATTACGAGTATTAAGCCCAAATAACTTGTTACCAGTGAAACTTGGAATAGGACCCTTGAAGATTATTTATATTCTCTGATAAGAGAAGCAGCCATTATTCTTTATAAATTTTAATTGTATTTATCCTGTATTCAGAAATTTTATTCAGTTTATTCAGGAATAAACTTTTTTTTTCTCAGCAAAAAAAAAATTGTTCCATAAAGTGCATTTAGACTGTATTTTTATGCATTTGT
This sequence comes from Lophiomys imhausi, assembly GCA_907164525.1. Taxonomy (NCBI): domain Eukaryota; kingdom Metazoa; phylum Chordata; class Mammalia; order Rodentia; family Muridae; genus Lophiomys; species Lophiomys imhausi. The sequence goes on from CAJQZJ010034004.1 coordinate 747,111, forward strand.
TAATTTTGTTTTTACAGAAGTGATGGGATATTTACCTTTGTACTCTGGGGAATGGGTTATAAGAATTTCTGATTTGTCTGAATGAATAGAAATGGAATAAAACAAAATTTTAAAATTTTATTTTTCCATGACCGATGTGGCTTGGGTCCTGGACCCCTGAGTAGGGAAGCATGGGAATGATGACAGGCAGACACAGGGATGTGTAGTGAAAGGCTGTGTTTAGGTCTGGGTGAACTGACACCGCTGACATGGTATCTATTATCCCCAAGAGCATGGAACTCCACAAGAGCTCATAGCTACAACACAGGGGAAGAACTGGGTTGTCTCAGAATAGGAGTTCTCTCTAGGGGTGTAGTCCTAGGTTATAACATTCAGGAGGATGAAGAAGCAACAGTTGCTAGTGTTTGTACACACTAATCAATTGTCCATAACCACTTGGATCTCCCACTGAGGAAAAAAGCTTTATCAACTGTCTTAGCTTTGTCCATATGGGTGAAGGCTGTGCACATTTCCCAAGGGTTCAAGGGCTTAGCGTCCTTGGCATGGTCATGCTTGTATTAACAAAACACATTCACTCAGGGTCTCCTCCACTTCCTACATCATGATCAATGTCATCATCATCATCATCATCATCAAAGTACTATCTGAGTAGTCAGAAAGCATATGGATTGGTGAGAAAGTATTTGTCTCATATACTTCAGACAAAGGAATTAATATCTGAAATATATATATATATATATTTATATAAAGAACTGCAAAAATTGAACACACAGAACCTCAGACTTCTAATCAAGAAATGAGCCAGGCGGTGGAAGATGGCGGCAAACTGCACAGACGCATTTTGAATGTGGGAGAAAAGAGCCATAGAGAACACAGAGTTGTGGGACACTGTGCAAAAACCGGAGGGTCTGGCCCCTCCGGGAACACGCACAGCTCCCAAGGGACT
>CAJQZJ010034004.1:748066-822471 GCA_907164525.1 Lophiomys imhausi
GGAGGCCGGCTCTGACGCCGGGAGGAGCCGAAGCTCCGCCCACCCACGGCAAAGCAGCTAAGACGGGAGGCCTGTTCAGAAGGCGGGAGGGACCTAACGAAGCTCTGCCCACCCAAGGCGGAGCAGATAGGGAGGGAAGCGGCCAGGCCTGTGGTGGAGAAGCCTAGTGGGTAACCAGAAGCCAGGGGACCATAGCTGTATTCGGGTAAACCCAGACACATTAGGTGTGGAGCCGGGCCCTGTCAGCCTCCATGACGACAAACAAAGCCCACAAAATCTGTGCCTGGGCAAACAGGTCCATACCATTAAACCATTGAAGGCTGATCACTCAGTGTGAAAAATAGAGAAGTCTGAACTGGGAGCAGTGTAACAATCCCGGACCATTACTCACTACCTGGGAATAGGCTGCACCAGCTCACAATGATTCAGGCTATTAAAACCACATTGACCCTGAGATCACCCTGTAAGCAAGGACACATAGCCAAGCAATTAGACTCCTTCACCAAAGCATCCCCTGTGGATCCAAACACAGAAAACGACAAGAACAGAAAGCTAAACCCACACACATGGCCAAAGGTCCAAAAAAAAAAATAGAAATCAAGGAAATATGACTCCAACAAACCAGAATTATCCTAGCTCACCCAATTCGGACGACCTCACACCAACAGAAACACATGAAAACGTTGACAATTCTGCATTATGGAAAGTGATAGAGTCCCTGCAAGAAGAACTTAAACCTATGAAGGAATTCAAAGAAGCCACAATTTTACAAGCCAAAACAATGAACAATAACATTAAAGAGCTCCAAGCCAAGGTGACAGAGCTTGAACAGGAAAAAGACAAAGCAATGAAAGATTTTCAGACAAAAAAAGTAAGCTGGAGAAGGAAATGTACAAAACGAACAATACCATACAAGACATGAAAATAGAAATAGAAACAATAAAGAAAAAAGAGTCAGAGTTAAAAGAGGAAGTGGAGAACCAAGGGAAGAGAACAGGAACTATGGATGCGAGTATCAACAATAGGATGCAAGAGATGGAAGACAGAATCTCAGGCATGGAAGATTTGATGGAAGAAATCAGTACAACATCCAAAGAAAACGAGAAGGCTAAAAAATCTCTCACCCACAACATCCAAGAAATCAAGGACTCAATGAAAAGACAGAACCTAAGAATCATAGGCATAGAGGAAAGAGAAGACTCCCGACTCCAAGGTCCAGGAAATATCTTCAACAAAGTCATAGAAGAAAACTTCCCAAACCTGAAAAAAGAGATGCCAATAAACATCCTAGAGGCTTACAGAACACCGAATAGATTAGATCAGAAAAGAAACTCCTCTCGCCACATAATAATTGAAACACCAAATGTACAGAACAAAGAAAGGATGTTAAAAGCTGTAAGAGAAAAAGGCCAAGTCACATACAATGGCAGACCCATCAGAATTACACCTGACTTCTCCTCAGAAACTTTAAAAGCTAGAAGGGCCTGGACAGAAATCCTACAAGTCCTGAGAGATCATAGGTGCCCAGCCAGACTACTATATCCAGCAAAACTCTCTATCAACATAGATGGAGAAAACAAGATATTCCATGACAAAATCAAATTTAAACAATATCTACCCACAAACCCAGCCCTACAGAAAATCCTAGAAGGAAAATTCCATCCCAGAGAAGAAAACTTCACCCAAGAAAACAAAGGGAATAGAAAACCCCTCAGCAACTAAACCAAAAAGACACAGGACCATCACCTATACCAAACTAATGGGAAACAACAACCCCAGGTCACTAATATCCATCAACATCAATGGTCTCAACTCCCCAATAAAAAGACACAGATTTACAGAGTGGATCCACAAGCAAGACCCGTCCCTTTGCTGCATACAAGAAACACATCCACTACCAGAGATAGTCACTACCTCAGAGTAAAGGGCTGGGAAAAGGTTTTCCAAGCAAATGGACCCAGAAAGCGAGCTGGTGTAGCCATCCTAATATCAAACAAAACAGACTTCCAACTGAAGTTAATGAAAAAAGACAAAGAAGGGCATTATATAGTCATTAAAGGGAATATTCATCAAGAGGAAATCTCAATACTGAACATCTATGCCCCAAATACAAAGGCACCTATTTTTGTAAAAGACACACTTCTAAAACTTAAATCGCACATCGATCACAACACATTAGTAGTGGGAGACTTCAACACCCCACTCACAAAAATTGACAGATCATCAAGACTGAGGCCAAACAGAGAAATATTGAGTCTAACAGAGATCATGAAACAAATGGACCTAACAGACATCTACAGAACACTTCACCCAAACACAAAGGAATACACCTTTTTCTCAGCACCCCACGGAACCTTCTCCAAAATCGACCATATAGTTGGACACAAAGACAGCCTCAACAGATACAAGAAAATTGAAGTAACCTCTTGTATCTTATCAGACCACCACGGAATAAAGCTGGTCTTCAACAGTAAAAGAATCAACAGAAAGCCTACACACACATGGAAATTGAACAGCTCCTTACGGGATGACCACTGGGTCAGGGAAGAAATAAAGAAGGAAATCAAAGACTTCTTAAAATCCAACGACAATGAAGACACAACATACCCAAACCTATGGGATACAATAAAAGCTGTGCTACGAGGAAAGTTCATAGCACTAAGTGCATTCAAAAAGAAAATTGTGACAGCTCATATTAGTGAATTATCAGCTAAGCTGGGTGAATTGGAAAAAAAAGAAGCAAACACGCCCAAGAGGAGCAGAAGGCAGGAAATCATCAAACTCTGGGCTGAAATCAACAACTTAGAATCAAAAAGAACTATACAAAGAATCAATGAAACCAAGAGTTGGTTCTTCGAGAAAATCAACAAAATAGACCGACCCCTACCCAAATTAACTAAAAGGCAAAGGGAAAGAACCCAAATCAACAAAATCAGAAATGAAAAGGGAGAAATAACAACAGACATTGAGGAGATCCAGAAAATATTCGGGTCCTACTTTAAAAATCTATACTCCACCAAATTTGAAAACTTATGCAAAATGGACAATTTCCTCGATACATTCCACCTACCAAAACTAAATCAAAATCAGATTAACAGCTTAAACAGCCCAATAACCCCTAAGGAAATATAAACAGTCATTAATAATCTCCCAACCAAAAAAAGCCCAGGGCCAGATGGCTTTAGCACGGAATTCTACCGGACCTTCAAAGAGGAGCTAACATCATTACTCTTCAAACTCTTCCACCACATAGAAACAGAAAGAACACTGCCAAACTCATTCTATGAGGCCACTGTAATTCTGATTCCTAAACCACACTAAGACCCAACAAAGAAAGAGAACTTCAGACCAATCTCCCTCATGAACATAGATGCAAAGATAATTAATAAAATACTAGCAAACCGAATTCAAGAACACATCAAAAATATCATACATCATGATCAAGTAGGCTTCATCCCAGGAATGCAGGGATGGTTCAATATACAAAAGTCTATCAATGTAATTCACCATATAAACAAGATGAAAGAAAAAAACCACATGATAATCTCACTAGATGCAGAAAAAGCATTTGACAAAATCCAACACCCCTTCATGCTAAAAGTCCTGGAGAGAACGGGCATACAAGGGCCGTACCTAGAAATAATAAAGGCAATATACAGCAAGCCAGTGGCCAACATTAAATTAAATGGAGAGATGCTTGAAGCATTTCCTCTAAACTCAGGGACAAGACAAGGATGTCCACTTTCACCATATCTCTTCAATATAGTACTTGAAGTTCTTGCTAGAGCAATAAGACAACTAAAGGAAATGAAAGGGATAAACGTTGGAAATGAAGAAGTCAAATTATCCCTATTCGCAGATGATATGTTAGTATGCATAAGCGACCCCAAAAACTCCACCAAAGAACTCTTACAGCTGATAACCAACTTCAGCAAGGTGGCTGGATACAAAATTAACTCAAAAAAATCAGAAGCCCTTGTTTATACAACAAACAAGCATACCGAAAAAGAAATAAGGGAAACAAACCCCTTCACAATAGCCACAAACAATATAAAGTACCTGGGGGTAACTCTAACCAAGCAAGTAAAGGACCTATATAACAAGAACTTCAAGCCCCTGAAGAAAGAAATGGAAGAGGCATTTAGAAGATGGAAAGATCTCCCGTGCTCATGGATAGGTAGGATCAACATAATAAAAATGGCTATTCTACCAAAAGGAATATATAGATTCAATGCAATTCCTATCAAAATACCAACACAATTCTTTATAGACTTGGAAAAAGCTATACTCAACTTCATATGGAACAACAAAAAACCCAGAATAGCTAAATCAATCCTGTACAATAAAAAAGCATTGGGAGGTATCACCATCCCAGATTTCAAGCTGTACTACAGAGCAATAATAATAAAAACAGCATGGTACTGGTATAGAAACAGACCAGTGAATCAATGGAATGGAATTGAAGACCCAAACATGGACCCACACACCTATGGCCAACTAATCTTTGACAAAGAAGCCAAAACCGCACAATGGAAGAAGGACAGCATCTTCAACAAATGGTGCTGGTCCAACTGGATGTCCACTTGCAAAAGAATGAAATTAGACCCATACCTGTCACCTTGTACAAAACTTAATTCCAAGTGGATCAAAGACCTTAACATAAGGCCGGCCACACTAAAGATAATAGAAGAAAAAGTAGGAGAAACCCTCGAACTCATTGGCACAGGTGACAACTTCCTGAACAGAACACCAACAGCTCAGGACCTGAGATCAACAATCAATAAATGGGACCTCATGAAACTGAAAAGCTTCTGTAAGGCAAAAGACACTGTCATTCGAACAAAATGGCAGCCTACAGACTGGGAGAAAATCTCCACCAACCCCACATCTGATAGAGGGCTATTATCTAAAATCTACAAAGAACTCAAGAAACTAAATGCCAAGAAACCAAACAATCCAATCAAAAAATGGGAGACGGAGCTAAATAGAGAATTCACAAAGGAGGAATCCCTAATGGCCGAGAGTCACCTGAAGAAATGTTCAACATCCTTAATCATCAGAGAAATGCAACTCAAGATGACCCTGAGATTCCATCTCATACCTGTCAGAATGGCTAAGGTAAAGAGCTCAAATGACAGCACATGATGGCGAGGGTGTGGAGAAAGGGGAACCCTCCTCCATTGCTGGTGGGAAAGCAGACTTGTGCAACCACTATGGAGGTCTGTCTGGAGATATCTTAGAAATCTAGGAATAACTTTGCCTCAGGACCCAGCCATACCACTTCTGGGTATACACCCAAAGGACACCTCACGGAGACATAGGGAAGTCTCCTCATCTATGTTCATAGCAGCCTTATTTGTAATAGCTAGAAACTGGAAACAACCCAGATGTCCCTCAACTGAAGAATGGATTAAAAAATTGTGGTACATCTATACAATGGAATACTACTCAGCTATAAGAAACAATGAAATCATGCAATTTGCAACCAAATGGATGGATCTAGAGAAGCTCATCCTGAGTGAGCTAACCCAGACTCAGAAGGATGCACATGGCATCTATTCACTTATAGTAGGATTTTAGCTATATCGTACAGGATATCTGTACTACAACCAACACACCAAAAGGAACATGGACATAAATTTCTTTTTTCTTTTCATTTCTTTTTCTTTTTCCTTTCCCTCTTTTTTCTCTTTCTTTTTCCTCTCTTTTTTTGTTGTTGTTCTTTGTTTTTGTGGGTTTGTGTGTCTGTTGGTTTTTTTTTTTTTAGTTTTCCCCCCCTGTAGCAAGGAGACACCTTTCACTGGCAGTACTGCCTCGTAGACCCCCGGTGTATGAAGAGGCCCTCAGCCCTCATATGACTCCTGATCTGTGGTGAGAGACTGGTATGCAGGGACACTCCACCCCAGAGGATCAAGATGGAAGGGTCAGGGAGTAGAGCATGGGGGAGTGGGCCTGGGAAGCAGGAAAAGAGGACAATATGTCAAGGATGTAACCTGTAGCAACAAACAAATAAATTTACTAATTAAAAAAAAAGCAGATAACAACATTAATACACTAAATAAATTAAAGGACACAGCCGTTCAACCTGGTTTTATGAACCTCCAAGTGTCAAAAAAACGTAGAGCTAAGGTAAAATACAGGAGAAATGTGGTGTTAACCCATGCCTTTAACTTCAGCAGAGACGGGAGGAGCACCAAAGTGTTAGTGGACTTATAAATTCTAGAGTTACACGGAAAAGGGTGGTGAGGGTACACACCCTTAATCCCATCATTCAAGAAGAGTACACCCTTAACCCCAACACACTAGAGACAGAAACAGGCAGATCTCAGAGCTCAAGGTCAGCCTGATACAAAACAAACTCTAAATAAAGAAAAACTTCGATCCAGGAGTGGTGGAACACATCTTTAATCCCCTTAGATGGGAACCACAGGTCTTGGATCCCAATATTTAGAATGCAGAGACACACACATAGGATTTGGAAGGACCTAAGATTAAAAGCTACTTACAAAAGGCCCACACAACACAAACAAATTGTCCTTCGAGACCTCAAAATATATACACTAAAGCTGGTTTAGCTCCAAAATAACAAAATAATTTCTTCTTTAAACCAGATTGAAAGATAACACTTTATATATTGTCAAAAACCAAATTTGCTTCAGGAGAAATATTACCTACCCCCCCCCCCCAAAAAAGAGGGTGATTGTCCCTGAGTGAGGAATAGGGCAGGGCTCTGTTCTTATCATTCCAGGAGAATCAAAGCATCCATTCAAGGAACCCAGGGACAACTGGACAACGGAAACCTCAGCATAAATCAGAATCAGACACCAAAAGAAGACGAGTGACCCAGATGATTCAGCCTGACAGACTCCCTCAATAGATGTCTCCATCAAAAGCCTACAACCACAACAACTCAATATCGCTAAGACCGTTCAGCCCTACACAATGCCCCAACCAGAACCTCAGTAAAGCCTGGAAGTTCAGCTTTTGCCTACAAACCCCTTAGGTCATCTAAACAGCTGAGAACAGAAGGACTGAACATAAAAGGATTGTATAAACATTTTTAACCATTTTTCCATTTTGGTTTGGGCCCCAAACAGGTTTACTACGACCCCAAACAGCAGGAAGTCATTTTAAGAGAGCGACGTCCCATACCCAGAGGGTGGGGAGGGTGTTTCTCCGCCCCCCCTTTTTTCGGTTATTTGAAGGACAACTGAAAACACTATTATTTAGGGGAAGAGATTACAAGTTGTTAAATGGTCCTGTTTAATGGGTTTTAGAGGTTAGACCCAGGGTATTCCTTCTTTCCCTTTTCTGTATCCTTCTTTATCTCCTATGTAGGAATGCACGGACGAGAGAAAAATCGAGACACAGCACAGGAAGGATCAAGAAGAAAGGTCACATTATTGAATATGCCCTTATACCCTTGTATATTGATACAAAATTAATAGTATATTTGGCTAAAGTGGTATTGTCCATTGTTTATTGTGCAAAAATAAGATTGTATTGGTCTATGTCAGTATTGATATTTGTATATTGATACAAAACTAAGATTATAGTTGGCCACAATGGTATTGACCCTTGTATATGGACGCAATATTAAGATTGTATTGGGCTGCATAGGCATTGATCTTTGTATATTGATACAAAATTAAGAGTATATTTAGCCACATTTGAATAGATCTTTGTATATTGATGCAAAATTTAAGGTAACGCTTCCTAATGGTATCGTACTTAGAGATACTTAAAAATGAAATGTGAAGTTCTGGCCTCTTGAAACCAACCGTCCTAAACTGTTTAGGATAGTTAAGAAAAACAAACTCCTAGTCATGCATGCATGTCACCTTGTTAGCTACTAAGACAGTCTATCACAGATTTTCTCTAAGCTACTCAATAATCAAGTTGTTAAGAGACAAGCAATATTTGCTTATCTAAATACAAGAGATAGATAGGGCATCTTCAAAAACCCCAAGAGATCTGCAGAATATGGCATTCAAAGATGTGGTCTTAAATTAAGATTTTTTTTTGATATTGTGACATATCAGCTCCTGACAGCACCCCCTATTCTACTCCAAGTAGAAGAAAAGCATCAAAGAATCTCCAATGTGAGATGGTTGAATTAGTGGCAAGCCTATCTCTTGACATGTAAAAACTCCTTGCTTCAACTGCAGACAGACTGCTGTCCAAAAAGGACAAAACTTGGTAGCAGGGAAGTCGACAGCCTAGCTCTGCCAAGACAGGGTAGGTTAGTCCTTCACAATCCCTGCTCTACAATAAATGTCTGTCAGAGAAACAGGACCAAAAGGCTGAAGACTGATGCTGGAATGTATGGAGAGAAAATGGGAACTGTCCAGGTAGTCACTGGTTTGTCATTTCTTAGTATTGGAAGCTGCAGGCCCTGCACTTCCTATACAATCAGATATATTTATCCTTCTCAGCTCTCTGAGGTGGTTGAAGAATAGACAGCTTGAGTCTCATAGCTAAATTTTGAGTTGTTTAGGAATCAAGAGGGCGTTCTAGATCTAAGAAGATGGTTATAACAGTGATGCAAGTTAGGATGAAAACTAAGTCAGTTATAGAACTTTAAACTCATGGAGATGGTTAGAAGGTAGAAGGTTAAAGTCAGGGGCCAAATATGTATGAACTGGACATTGGGAAGGTACACCGGGCCATTTAACTCTCATAAATGTGGCATATTTAATTCTGCTGTTTTGTATAAAATTTACTGTTATAAGAGAAAGAACCATTTGTTGGAATGAAAAGAGAAGCTGTTGGGGGGGGGAAGAGGGTGGAAGGGTGGGACAAGAAGGGGGAATAGGGAAGGGTTTGTGACTGAGATGTAACTTGAAAAAAAAATAAAGTACTTATTAAAAAAAAAAAAGAATTTGTGCAAAGCCATACAAGGTCAGTCTTACTTCCCGGGAGCACTTACAGTTTGAGGGAACCAGAGAACTTCACAAGTGTGTAATTCGTGTTAATCTTTGAATAAAGAAAATCCAGAGATCAAAAAAAAAAAAAAAAGAAATGAGCCAATGAAGTAAACAAACAGTTCTCAAAAGAAGAAATACAGTTGGCAAATAATTATATATTTTTTAAATGTTCGACATCCTCAGCCATCTAGGAAATGTAAATGAAAATTGTTTTGATATTCCATCTCACATCAGTCCGGAGGGCTATCATCAGGAAAAAAGTGACAGCCTGGGCCGATGGGGCTGTGGAGAGAGAAAAGTTCTTCTCACTGTTGTAGAAGTGTAAATTAGTGCAACCATGATGGAAATGATTATGAGTGTTTCTCAAACAATTAAAAAGAAAATCATCATATGACCTATATATACCACTCCTGGGTTATACATGAAGGTTTCTATATCCTACCAAGAGATGCTTTCACATCCATGTGCATTCACAATGACAAAGAAATGGAATTGGTTTACATGTCCCTTAACTGTTGAATGGATAATGAGTATACATATACATATACAAAGTGGAATTTCATTCAGCTGCAAAGAAAAGTGAAATCTGTAGGAAAAATGCATGAAACTGAGGTATATTATATGAAGTGAGGTATCACATAATCAGAAAGATACATACTGCATGTTTTATGTCATATATAGTCCATAGCTTCTAATTTATATATATGTGCATGTTCAGTTAGTGTGGGTACAGGCCAGGAAACTACAAGGAGACTATAAAAGAAAAAATAAACAAAAAACAGGCTTCAGGGAGAGGGATGAAATGGGTAATAATAAACATGTGATATGAAAGTGGAACAGAGAGTACTAAGAGCTTAAGTTTAAGAGCAGGGTTGGGGTAGGAAGATGGGAGAGAACACCAGGTCTACTGGGAGAGGATCAACTCAAACTAAGTATGTGAAAACGTGCCACAAGGGAACTTGTTACTGTGTGTGTTCATTTAAAATCCCCATTTACTCAATAGTTTTCAGAAAATATACTATCTGAGCATCACTAAATCCATAATCATTTGTGGTCACAATGTGCTAAATTGGAAGAGCTCCTTCCAGTCACCAACCATCCACACCCAGTGACACATCATAGGGAAATTTGTCTCCCTCATGCTCTTTGCTCAGAAACAAGTGACAATGACATTCGAGGACACTGGAAAGGGCCCCCTTTTTCAGATCAGAGGGTGGTTCTTCAGTGGCTGTCTCTCTGGGACACCATGGATATCTTTCCTCAAATCTACGTACCATGTGTCTAGTAGAGGGTTCTTCCTCACTGTGTCTTTTGTGACACCCAAAGCAGCACCATTCCTCAGATCTGCTAGTTGTGTGTCTAGTAGAAACTGAGACTAGGTTTTGAAAAAACAGGTGCATGTTAGAGGCAAACAGTGAAAAGAAAGAAAAAAAAAAAAGGAGGTAGAGAACAAAGGAGGAAAGCGAAAGGCTTTAGAAATTTGGACAGCTGAAGGGCTTTCACTTTCCATCACAGGAAAGTGTTTTTGCAATCTGTTGGCACATTTGGAGGAGACACTGTCCATGGGAAAGAGTTCTGCCCTGGGAATCAGGGTGTTGAAGGGTTGGAGGCACAGTTCTCAGAACAGAATAAATGACACTCCTAGATTAGAAGGAACTCTCTGGAGGAAGGTAAGAAGAAGGATCATCCTAACAGTTTTGTATAGTGTACACTATGGATGCAACTCATTTCATCCAGCCTTGCAGCATCTGCACATTGCGATCCAGTACATTGACTTCAATGCTCGGCATATGGGCAGTACTGATCATACTGCTCCAGTTTGTTCTTTGTTTTTTTCCTTTTCTTTTCAGAAATTGAGGAGGTCAAGGACTATCTTCTGCTCTTACCATTCAATGAGCACTTCTCAAATGCCTGCTCCCTTTCCTCTCTTACCCCTGCTCACTCACCCTGCGCTCATCCACCTGTGGTTTGCATAGACTGCCTGTCTCATGCCTGCCTGCTTTCTAACTTGCAATCAATTTTCCTTGTGACTCTCCCCCACCCCCACCACATCTTGACTAAATTCCTGTCTTCTGTATCCTTGATGGCGGAGCGCTGGTGAGATTTTAATTCAGGAAACATGGCTCGCAATCTGTGGTGCGACCAGTACAGCTGCTGCTGGGGTTCAGTTTTTCTTGGCAGATGGACTTAGAGGGAATTACGAATGGGGAAATTTGCTCAGCCTTGGCTGCTATTTCCTACAGAAACATTGCATTTGCCAGCTCTCTCTCTTCCATACCACCCAAACATCAGAGCTTAAGACTGTAACACATTCCCTCACCCCAAATTCGTGGCTGAGAGATTCCTACATAGAGCTCATTCAAGGCTTTGTACTCAATACCCCTTTGATGGGCCACTTGACTACATTGAAAGACAGATCGGTTTAGATTTTGGTAGCTTGAAGTATGCATTAAGGAAATGCTATTTTATTTCTACAATAAATTTAGTTCAATACCAACATGTGTCCACATGCTGCTAACTTATCAAAAATCAATTTCGATAGGTTGCACTGTATCTAGCATAAAACGTGTTCACTTTAAACTTACAAATTAATGAAGTTTGAAGCACTAACAAAATCATGATAGCAGTATATTTCTATGTCTGCTAGAAGTTGAGGCATTCTTTTGTAGTAATCCCTCCTCTTCAACCCTTGTCTCTGGCACACACCATGACTTTTACTACTGGGGTGTGACTCTTTTAACACTTAAGAGAATTCTACAGTGTATGGGAAATCTTTACTCTGGCATCATTTAGCTAGGCGACTTTAAATTCATCTCTGCTCTTTGGGAATCGTTAGTCTGTTCCCTTTTATCTAGTGTAATTTAATCATTGGCCAGTTGATGGATATGTGGGGTTGTGGTATAATTTGAAAAGGCTATCACACTGATTTTCGAGCTACTGGGCTTTAGAAAGTCCTTCGAGAATTTGTTAAGTTTGCAGCTGCTCTCACTCCTGATGATACTTTTCTGTCTCTATCTTTGTGACTACTTAGATGGCGTTTTATTTTGCTGTGCTCCTCTGTGTTGATAACACAGAAGAACTTTTCATGTATTTATTTACAAACCATACATAGTACTTGGTACATTTTCTATCCTTTTTTTTTGCTTTTATTATTTTCCTTCTTGAGACATAACCCACATTAACTTCAAAATAATTAAGTAATTAAGGTTTGAGTTCTTGATCTGCCTTTCTCCACCACCTAAGTGCTGTAATTACATGTTTGGGACACCATGCTCAACTATGTGGTTAGTTTTCCATTCAACTATTTTATCCATATCTATTTTCTTATTGTGTTACTGGAGTGCATTTTATTTCTCAAATAAAAAATTTTAGAGATATATTATGTAAATGTTTTTCATATCCTGTGGGTTGTCTTTTCATTTTCCTTTATTCTTTAAAAAATATTTCTGAAGCTTATGAAATATGCTACTATCCAATGAAATGAGTTTCAGCACAAATTATCCAAATCAAAAAATATGAGAGGAGAAATGTTATTGTATTGTCATTTACTTAACAGAGTTTTTGAAAGGGAAAGGTTAGCCTTATGAATTTTAGCAACATTTTATTTTATGATTAGTGACTTAGGTTGTTAACTTCCCTGACCCAACATAATAGATATTTTAATCTGCTATTTTTTAAAATTGCTAAAATATTCACCCAGGTTTCTGCTCATTCTACATTTATTTGTTATTTTACATGCTGATATGATTGATAATGCACGATTTTCCCTGAGAATTTTCCAGAAGTGTTTATCAAAAGCACATGTTTTTAGTTATCAAATTAGAATGGCATTGTCAGCTCTTTGCATATAACTATACATAGGGACTTTGCCCAAATTGTCTCTTGATAAGGTTAATATGGAAATAATAAGAGTGCATGCCTTGAGTTAGATATAGAACTTTAAACTCATGGAGATGGTTAGATAGTAGAATGTTAAAGTCAGGTGCCAAATACATATGGACTGGATATTGGGAATGTATGCTAAGCCATATAACTCTTATAATTGTGGCCTATTTATTTCTGTTGTTTTGTATTGTATTTATAGTTATAAGAAAAGAACCATTTTTTGGACTGAAAGGGAGAGCTGTTGGGGGGGAAAAAGAAATACCTTAAACTAAAAAAAAAAGAAGGGAAGAGGATGGGGGGTTGAGGGGGAGGAGGGTGGAAGGGTGGGACTGGAGGGGGAGTAGGGAGGGGATTGTGATTGAGATGTAACTTGAAGAAATAAAAAATAAATTATTTAAAAAAAAAGAGTGCATGCCTTATGTGATCAAGGGTGGGTTGGGCACTTATATGTGGAGACTTGTTACCACAAACATCCTTTCGCACTGTTTTGATTAGCTCTATCTGAAGCTGAATCCTTAAGACTTTTGGATTTTTATTTATTATTTTTGCATCTGTTGTGTTTCTTTAACTTGGCTCACCACCATTTAAAGCAGACAAACTCTAGGCACACCACATAGGGTAGATAGTGTTCAGCTCTGTAGAGTGGGGAATAAACCATATAACTGTACTTGCACATTTAGTTCTCTTTCTTTAATATTAGTTTGTGTGACAGACTTGGAGGAGTTCATTTAAGTTCTTCGTATGTGCTAAAGATGTAATATACACTAAATCTATTTTTAATTCTTCCTTATGCAGCATCACAGCAAGATTTCACACATGCAAATGAGTTTGTTAAGAAAAAGAAAGCCTGTGGAAAAAATCTGTTAGTTTAATTTAAGCAGTATTGGGATGAGAGGACCAATTTAGTGTTTTAATGCCAAATTAATCAAGTAACTACCCAGACCTTATGCCAAACTCATTTTTGAATCAAGATATGGGATTTAAATGTTTTTCAGAATGTATATGGAGCAGTGCTATGGATATAGTATATACTCAGTGTTATCATCACTGTAGTGTTCCGTGGAATGAGAGAGAGGCAGATATATTTTAGTGATGTCTTATGAAAAGAAGTTACATGAGTTTGGGGAGTATCCAATATAAATTATTAGATATGAAAACTAGTAAATTATAGCCAGAAAAGTAAGCAATTGTGAAAACTACAAACAAAAACTATTTAGTTCAAGGCATACAGTTTCAGTATTGTATGGCTTATGACTAATAAGATGATTATGCTTAATTCTATGTATTAAAATTTTAACTACCTAGCTACAGGTCATGGACTCTATTGCCTATTAGTGGACACCTTATCCTCACTGGGCTGCCATGTCAGGCCCCCGTGCAAGAGGAAGCTCTTAGCTCACATATGATTGATGAATTGAGGGGTGTTCATATGTGGGTGCTCCCCTCATCTGAGGATAAGGAGAGGAGGGAGAGGAGGAGAAGGGTGACAGGGTGGGTCCAGGAGGAGGGGAGGGAGGGGCTGCAATTGAGATATAACTTGAAAAAATAAATAAAATTTAAAAAATTAACCATTAGGCAATAACAATAAATGTATATAAGGAATGTCACTCTCATGGTGATTCTCTTCTTTTGTAATCAAATGTTGCTATGAATACCAAAAATATCTTTTCCTCATTCTATGGTTTTATGAATTTCTTTGTCCACTGGCAAATCCATTTCTGGTGGCTTGATGGAATGGCTGGTTATAGTATCCGGTTTTATTTTTAGTTTCTGGACAGTCATCATTCAATAAACATCTGGCACCTTGATTTAACTTTGTAACACATATAATTACAGTTTTTTCGTCTACATCATTATCTATACTGGGATAACTTACTATTACTAATGTATTAGAATTTGATGGAAGATAGCCTTTTGTAATTGAATTAAACTTATTAAACAATAAAATTAAATACTTAAACTCCATACAGTCTTATACTGTATTTTTTGTGATGACTTAGTCAATATCATCTCACATCATAGAAAGAGAAGTCTACTCAAAAGGGACAAAATGACTAATAGTCAGATTTTAAAGTATAGGCAGGGTGAGTATTGGGTGAGTATTTTAGCTCATTGTGTTGGTGGTTGGCTGTGTATTAGTCACTACTCTATTCTTTTCTCTGCTTTTAAGAACTTGAAAAATGCCTCTCACAGCATCCTTTTTCTAGTGTAGTTATGTCTTAAGTCACACTGGAGTAATAGTGCTAATGTGACATCATTATTCCTGCCTTTAAAGCTAGACTTTGTTTTTGGTAAAAGAAAATTACTAATTTCAAACTTTATCCTGTGTAGACTCATACACACTAAGTGAAAATAGTTTTAGATGTGTGCATGCACATGTGTGTGCATTATGCAAACTTATAGGTAATATAGGTAATAAGACTGTAAGAGAAGAAAGAAGTTTTAAGCTAAATCTGTGAAAAATAACAATAGAAAAGAGCAAAAATAGAACCAAAAGACTAGACTTTGGGAAAGGTGATAAGAGAGTTGTTTTATAAAAATTGAAATTGCAAGATACATTTAAAACATAGAGAGGAATGTCTAAAATTCTTAAGGAGAATAAACTAAGACTTCTTGAATGCTGTAAAATGGTGCTACTTAATTTTCTATGTGATTTATAAGAAATTTCCAGAGCAAACAAACCAAGTAGTAACTTTTTGGTTTTACATCTTACATAGATTACATCATACATTGCTATTAGCTCTACTCATATCTTATAAAATGTAAACATAAATATGTTTTAAAGGGGAAGTTAAAACTTTAAAAAAGAAATATGTTCATTTGGGGACTTTTAAGTGTTGAAATGAAGAAGTGATAAAAATGTAGTCACTGAGTACACATAGGAAGGTAACAGTGAAGGAGAAGACAAATTAAAGATATTCCTGACGTTTCTATTGGGAGTGTCTATAAATTCCATTTCAAGTGGAACAGTATAGAAAGAAACTAACTTCTAAAATGCAGGATTTGTAGATATAATTATTAAATAGCTTCTGGTATCATTTTTGTCCTTTGAATTTAGTTTCTTTAAAATAATGATGAATCATAATACTGTATATTATTTCAAATCCCAATATTCTCTGTATATGTGTGATTGCTAATATCATAGCAATAGTGAATATTTTCCTCAAAACCTATATTTTTATTACATTTCTGAAAATTCTTGTATTGTAAAAATGGATTATTTCAGCTGGGCAAATGGCATACACTTTTAAAACACAGCACTTGGGAAGCAGACGCAGTTAAATCTCTGTGAGTTTGATGCCAGCCTGGTCTACATAGTTAGTTCCAGAACATCCAGAGCTACATATGAGACACATCATGAAAAAACCCAAACCAAACCAAAATGGATTATGGCAAAATGTGCTTAATCACATTAACATCCTTTTATGGCAAGACAGGATTAAGCAGAGTTTTAGTAAATTTCAAACAAAACAGTCTCCAAAGTTTATTTCTTTAGACATCTATAATTGAGAGTGCCAACTTTCAAGGTAGATGACAAAAGAAGTATAACGCTATGCATGGGCATCATTGAACCAAAAATTCACAGGTTACTTTTTTAAAAAAATATTTACTTATTACTTCAGGTTACATCTCCATCACAGTGCCCTCTTTCCACACCTCCCAGTCCCGCTTTCCCACCCTCTACCCTCTATCCCTTCCATCCTACTCCTCTGGAGTGGAGTGTCCCTACATAACAGTCCCCTGCCCCAGTTCAGCAGTCATATGAGGGCCAGTAATCATACACTGGTTACACAATGGAATACTACTCAGCCATCAGAAACAATGAAATCATGTAATTTGCAGCCAAATGGATGGAACTAAAGAAGCTCATCCTGAGTGAGGTAACCCAGACCCAGAAGGATGCACATGGCATCTAGTCACTTATAATCATATTTTAGCCATATAGTACAGCATAACTATACTACAACCAATGCACCAAAGGGAACAGGAACATAGACTTTGTTTCGGATCAATGAGATACTTTGCCACAGGTTACTTTCAAAGTTTTGTGCTAATGCATTATTTGTGTCAGTAACCTTGGGTTGTTGTTCACATATAGGGATAATGGACAAAATACTTATTTTGGCTCACATATTAAGATTCAGCTCCTGGCCAGTCATTACTTTGCTGTGGTCATGAGGTGAAGCATTAGGGTGAGGAATATGGTATCCAGCACAACTGTTCACCTCATGGACACCAGGAAGAAGAGAGAAAGATGTAGATGAGGTGGGGCAAGTAAAAGAATCAAGTAACTTATAAGGATATATTTATTAGATAAATACTTTTCTCAGCAGAAAATATTGTGTGTCAAGAAAATGTTATGAGATATTTAAACTTCTGGGGAAATTTAATAACAGCAAAAACCAAATAAACTAAATAATCAAACTTGACAAGCATGAGTAGGGTACTCAGCAAATCTATTCTCCACAAATAAAGAAATGAAGTGCTTTAAAGATAAACAAAAATTGACAGAGTTTATAAGTCCAGACCAGCCTCCCAAGAACTGTTTACATGTGTGTCTTACTGTGTCCTGTAAGAAAAGCAAAAGAATGGATCAACCTGTTATGAAAACATGAATAAGTACTAAGTACGACAGATTAAAATAGAGAAAGTTGACTATGTTAGTCTTCTTGTGGGGTTTTTTTTTGGTGGAATATAGATTTTTTTAATAATTTATTTTTTATTTCTTCAAGTTACATCTCAATCACAATCCCCTCCCTATTCCCCCCTCCAGTCCCACCCTTCCACCCTCCTCCCCCTCAACCCCCCATCCTCTTCCCTTCTTTTTTTTTGTTTAAGGTATTTCTTTTTTCCGCCCAACAGCTCTCCCTTTCAGTCCAAAAAATGGTTCTTTTTCTTATAACTATAAATACAATACAAAACAACAGAAATAAATAGGCCACAATTATAAGAGTTATATGGCTTAGCATACATTCCCAGTGTCCAGTCCATATGTATTTGGCACCTGACTTTAACATTCTACTATCTAACCATCTCCATGAGTTTAAAGTTCTATATCTAACTCAGCTTTCATACTAACTTGCCTCATAATTTTTAAAGTATCTTCTTAGATCCAGAACACCCTCTTGATTCCTAAACAACTCAAAATTTAACTATGAGACTCTAGCTATCTATTCTTCAACCACCTCAGAGACCTGAGAGGGATAAATATATCTGATTATATAGGAAGTGCAGGGCCTGCAGCTTCCAAAACTAAGAAATGACATACCAGTGGCTGCCTGGACAGTTACCATTTTCTCTCCATACATTGCAGCATCAATCTTCAGCTATTTGGACCCGCTTCTCTGACAGACATTGATTGTAGAGCAGGAATTATGAAGGACTTACCTACCCTGTCTTGGCAGAGCTAGGCTGTCGACTTATCTGCTTCCAAGTTTTGTCCTTTTTGGACAGAAGTCTGTCTACAGTTGAAGCAAGGGGTTTTTCTTGCCAAGAGAATGGCTTACCACCAATTCAATCATCTCCCACTGGAGATTCTTCGATGCTCATCTTCTACTTGGAGTAGAATAGGGGGTGCTGTCAGTAGCTGACATGTCTCGAGATCAAAAATTCTTAAGTTAAGAAAACATCTTTGAATGCCATATTCTGCAGATCTCTTGAGGTTTTTGAAGATGCCCTATCTATCTCTTATATTTAGATAAGCAAATATTGCTTGTCTCTTAGCAACTTGATTTCTGAGTAGCTTAGAAAATAACTGTGATAGACTGTCATAGTAACTAACAAAATGACACGTTTTCATGACTATTAGTTTTCGTTTCTTAATTATCCTAAACAGTTTATGTCGGTTGGTAGCAAGAGGTCAAAACTTGACATTTCATTTTTAAGTATTACTACAAACAATACCTTTAAGAAGCATTACCCTTAATTTTGTATCAATATACAAAGATCAATACCAATGTGGCCAAATATAATCTTAATTTTGTATCAATATACAAAGATCAATACCGATGTAGCCCAATACAATCTTAATTTTACATTAATATACAAGGGTCAATACCATTGTGGCCAAATATAATCTTAATTTTGTATCAATATACAAAGATCAATACCGATGTAGCCCTATACAATCTTAATTTTGCAGTAATATACAATGATCAATACCAATTTAGCCAAATATAATATTAATTTTGTATCAGTATACAAAGGTATAAGGCTATATTCAATAATCTGTCCTTTTTTCTTGATCTTTCCTATACTATGTCTATGTCCCATTTTTCTCAAGTCTGTTCACTCCTATATAGGAGAGAAAGGAGGATACAGAAACGCAAAAGAGAGAAGTCCCTGGGTCTTGTCCCTCCGAATTCTCCTATCTTTCTCCCACTTTTCCACAAGACACTCCACTCGACACCTAATGTTTGGCAGTGAGTTTCAGCATCTGTTTTGATCCTTTGCTACATCAAACCTCTCAGAGGACACTTATGCTAAGCTCCTATCTGCAAGCATAGAAGAGTGTCATTAATAGTGACAGGGATTGACTCTGTCCCGTGGGGTTGGTATCCGGTTGAGTCTGTCATCTCTGCTATATCTTTATCCCTGCATATCTTGTATACAGTGTAAATTTGAAGATTTTATGGGTAGATTGGTGATCCCCTCCCTCCACAAGAAGTCCTACCTGGCTAGAGGTGGCCTCTTCAGCCTCCATGTCCCCTGCTGATAGAAGTCTCAGCTAGAATCAATCCAATATCCCCCCCAGGGCCCTACCCTGTGGCAGGTCTCCAGCTTTTCTCAGAGATGCCCACCTAAGTTTCTCATCTCTCACCCAGCCCTATCACCTCCTGCTTTGCTCTCCCCACATTTGTTCCTCACCTCCTTTCTTTCCTCTTTCCCTCTCCTACCCAGTTTTCTTTCTTCATCCACTTCCACTGTCTATTCTATTTCCACTTCTGAGAAAGATTCAAGCATCTCATGAGAGCTCACAGAGACTGAACCACCATTCAAAGGGCCTGCATGAACTGAACCTAGGAACCCTATACATATATGGGCACCGTGATTGTCATGTGGGTCTCCTAGCAAGTAGAACAGGGGATGTCTCTGACATGGACATTGATGTCTTCTTTTTGACCACTTCTCCCTAACAAGGCTGCTGATCCTGGACTCAGTGGAAGAAATTGTGCTCAGTCCTGATGCAACTTGATGTACTGGGGTGGGATGGTACAGTGGCTCCCCTTTTCTGAGGAGAAGAGGAGGAGGGATTGGAGGAAGAGGGTGGGGGAGTGGGACTCAAAGTAGAGGAAGGAGGGGGCTACAATGAGGATTTAAAATGAATAAATAAACATATACATATATGTATATATATCATATATTGTTTTATATATACATAATTATACAAAATATAAATAAATTATACATATAAAACAATATATAATATGTATATATATAAAACAGAATTAGAGAAAGGAGAAATTTTAGCTCATTGATACAGAAATCCACTAAGCAATAAAAATGAACAAGAATAGAAGAAAAGAAGATATATAAAGCAACCAAAACTAGATTAAACACAATGGCATGGTTAGATAATTACTAGCCAATAATAACTTTGAAAATATACAGATTAAATTACTCAATGAAAATATTATACTGATCAGATTTTTTTAGAAAGCTGAATCTTTTACTACCTGGAAAAAACTCATATCACCAGTGATAACACACATAGTCTGAGAGAAAAGACATGGGAAATGAGATAAAACAGCTACTGTACTAAACACAAACAGGATTAGCTATACTTACATCAGATAAAACAAACCCTAAGTAAGAATTTAGAAGGTAACACAACTCATTAAACTCGGAGAGGGAGAACTGGTTCCTACATAGAATCTTTACCTGTTGGTCACAAAAAGAAAAATATAAGCACAAACCTAGCCACAAAACCCTTGATCTACAATATGTCCCTGCCTGCAAATTATGCTAGTGCAATGGTGGCACAAAGCTTATGGAAACAACCAACCAATGTCAGATTTGACTCAAGGCCCTCTTCATGAGATGGAATCTATATTTGACACTGCTTGTGTGAGCAAGAACCAGAGATTAGATAGCCAAGAGAACTAGGGTAATACCAAATGCTATTGGACTAGAAAAAAAAAACAATAAAATGACCCCTAATCATATTCTGCTATACTTGTAGGTCATCATCAAAGAGGTTTCCTCTTATAGCATATGGAAACAAAACAAAGACCCATAGTGACACTATGGAAAGAGAGAGAGAGAGAGAGAGAGAGAGAGAGAGAGAGAATGAGAGAGAAAGAGAGAAATTTTGGAACACAGCTCTAAATGAGATATCTCCATCAAATCCCTATCACCAGAGATCAAGGAATCCCATGGATGAGGACGTAGAAAGATTGTGGGACCAAAGGGGAGGGAGGACACGAGGAGAACAAGCTTTTTAAATAATCTGAGTAACGCTCATGTGAGCTCATAGGGGCTCAAGCAGCAAGCACAGGGGCTATACTGGTCTGCACTAAATCTAGAGGGCCCTTTGGTTTGCCATCGACAACGATCTACAGAAAACAATAAATCATTAGGCTAATTTTGAAAAAAAAAAAAAAAAACTCGGACTGGAAACAACCCAGATGTCCCTCAACCGAAGAATGGATTAAAAAACTGTGGTACATCTACACAATGGAATACTACTTAGCTATCAGAAACAATGAAATCATGCAATTTGCAGCCACATGGATGGAACTAGAGAAGCTCATCCTGAGTGAGCTAACCCAGACCCAGAAGGATACACATGGCATCTATTCACTTATAGTTAGATTTTAGCCATATAGTACAGGATAACTATACTACAACAACTGCACCAAAGGAAACATGAACATAGACTTTTTATCCTGTCAGTGACACACTTTGCCCCAGTGGTGCTGCCTTGTAGGCCTCCAGTGTATGAGGAGGCTCTTGGCCCTCATATGACTGCTGAACTGGGGCAGGGGACTGTTATGTAGGGACACTCCACTCCAGAGGAGTGGGATGGAATGGATAGGGCATGGAGGGTGGGAAGGCAGGACTGGCAGGGGTAGAAAGAGGACACTATGATGGAGATGTAACCTGAAGTAATAAATAAATAAATAAAAAACCACATTGTTTTTATTCCACTTGCAACATTCTCTATGATGTGTTGGACCACAAAACAAATCTCAACATATTAAGAGAGTGACAGTAACTTCTTTATTCTTCACTGTCCACAAGAATATGAAGCTACAATATAAAGTTTCACAAAAACTTTAAAAGTTGTGTAGCTATTCTGGAATTAGAGATATACACTGAAATGAATATATGTTACAGAAGAAATTAGAAAGGAATTTATTTTCAAAAAGTTTTGGAACAAGTGATAATAGGCACCCTACATAGTCAATACTTTGGGATAAAACAGGAGAGCTAATAGCAAAGTTTGTGCTAATAAGTACCTACAGAAAAGGGAAGGACACTACATACTAGTGAAAGGGAAAATTCATCAAATGACACTTCAATACTGAATATCTATGCCCCAAATACAAGGACAGCCAGATTTGTAAAAGAATCTCTTCTAAAGCTTAAAAAACACATTGATCCCCACACATTAATAGTGAAAGACTTCAACACCACACTCACATCAATGGACAGGTTATTGAGATAGAAACTAAACAGAGAAATATTGAGACTAACAGAGGTCATAAACCAAATGGACCTAACAGATATCTACAGAAAGTTTCACCCAAACACAAAAGAATATATGTTCTTTTCAGTACCACATGGAACCTTCTCCAAAATTGACTATATAGTCAGACACAAAGCAAGCTTCAACGGATACAAGAAAATCGAAATAGTCCCTTGTATCTTACAAGACCACCATAGATTAAAGTTGGACTTCAACAGCAGTGGAAATAACAAAAAGCCTACACATTCATGGAAACTACATAACTCTCTACTGAAAGACCACTCACTGGGTCAGGGAAGAAACAAAGAAGGAAATCAAAGACTTCTTAAAATCCAATGAAAACGAAGACACAACACACCCAAACCTATGGGACACAATGAAAGCAGTTCTACAAGGAAAGTTCGTAGCACTAAGTGCCTTCAAAAAGAAAATGGTGACAGCTCATATTAGAAACTTAACAGCAGAAGTGGAAGCACTAGCAAAAAAAAAAAAAAAAAAAAAAAAAAGGAAGCAAACACTCCAAAGAGGAGCAGATGGCAAGAAATCATCAAACTCAGGGCTGAAATCAACAACTTAAAAACAAAAAGAACAATACAAAGAATCAATGAAACCAAGAATTTGTTCTTTGAGAAAATCAACAAAATAGACAACCCTTAGCCAAACTGAGAAGGCAGAGGGAAAATACCCAAATCAGTAAAATCAGAAATGAAAAGGGAGAAATAGCCTTTCTGCTAAGAGCTGGCTGCTTGCTGTCAACATGGGCAAGTTCATGAAACCCGGGAAGGTGGTGCTGGTCCTGGCTGGATGCTACTCAGGACACAAAGCTGTCATCATGAAGAACATTATGATGGCAACTCAGACCTCCCTGGTGGCTACTATCCTTGAAAAGTGACAGCTGCCATGGGCAAGAAGAAAATCATCAAAAGATCAAAGATCAAGTCCTTTGTCAAAGTTTATAACTACAATTACCTCATGCCCACCAGGTACTCTGTGGATATCCCTTTGGACAAAACTGTTGTCAAAAAGGATGTCTTTAGCAATCCAGCTCTAAAACACAAGGACAGGCAGGAGGCCAAGGTCAAGTTTGAGGAACGATACAAGACAGGGAAGAACACATGGTTTTTCCAGAAGCTTCGTTTTTAAGTATATTTTTGTTTCCATCATTAAAAAAAAAGAATGAAAAAGAAAGGGGAGAATAACAACAGACATTCAGAGAATCTTTAGGTCTTACTTCAAAGTTCTGTACTCCACAAAATTTGAAAACCTAAGAGAAATGGAGAATTTTCTTTTCCACCTACCAATGTTAAATAAAGGTCAGGTTAACAAACTAAACAGTCCTATAGCCCCTAAGAAAATAGAAGCAGTCATTAAAAGTCTCCCAACCAAAAAAGGCCCAGACCTTCAAAGAAGAGCTAATAGCAATACTGTTCAAACTCACCCACAAAATAGAAACAGAAGGAACACTGACAAACTCATTCTATAAGGCCACAGTCACTCTGATACCTAAACCACACAAAGACCCAACAAAGAAAGAGAACTTCAGAACAATTTCCTTTATGAACATAGATGCAAAAATATTCAATAAAATACTTGCAAACTGAATACAAGAACACATCAAAAGTACCATTTCCATGTTCAAGTAAGCTTCATCCCAGGAATGCAGGGTGGTTCAACATATGAAAATACATCAATGCAATCCACCATATAAACAAGCTGAAAGAAAAAAAAAACCATGATCTTCTCACTAGATGCTGAAAAAGCATTTGAAAAATCCAACACCCCTTCGTGCTAAAAGTCCTGGAGAAAGTTGGCACACAAGGACCATACCTAGAAATAATAAAGGCAACATACAGAAAGCCAGTATCCAACATCAAATTAAATAGATAGAAATTTAAAGCATTTCCCCTAAAATCATGGAAAAGACAAGGATGCCCACTCTCTCCATATCTCTTCAACATAGTACTTGAAGTTTTAGCTAGAGCAATAAGAAAACTGAAGGAGATCAAAGGGATACAAATTGGAAACGAAGAAATCAAAGTATCCCTATTTGCAGATGATGTGATAGTATACATAAGTGACCCCAAAAATTCTACCAGAGAACTCCTACAACTGATAAACATCTTCAGAGAGGTGTCTGGATACAAAATTAATTCAAAAAATCAGTAGCAGTCTTTGTACAAAAGATAAATGGGCTGAGAAAGAAATCAGGGAAACAACTACCTTTACAATAGCCACAAACAATATAAAATACCTGAGGGTAACTCTAACCAAGCAAGTGAAAGACCTGTATGACCAGAACTTCAAGTCATTGAAGAAAGAAACTGAAGAAGACATCAGAAGATAGAAAGATCTCCCATGCTCATGGATAGGTAGGATCAATAAAAGTAGCCATCCTATCAAAAGCAATATACAGATTCAATGGAATTCCTATCAAAATGCCAACACAATTCCTTACAGACCTTGAAAGAACAATTCTCAACTTCATATGGAATAACAAAAAACCCAGAATAGCTAAGTCAATCCTTTACAATAAAAGTACATCTGGAGGTATCACCATCCCAGATTTCAAGCTATACTACAGAACAATAGTAAGAAAAACAGCATAGTACTGGTATAGAAAAGTACCAGTTGAATATGGAATTAAATTTAAGACCCAGAAATAAACCCACACACCTATGGTCATTTAATTTTTGATAAAGAAGTCAAAACCATACTATGGAAAAAGGACAGCATCTTCAACGAATTGGATGTCAACATGTAAAAGAATGAAAATTCTTATGTCCAAGTCGATCAAAGATCTTAACATAAAGCCCAACACATTAAATCTAATAGAAGAGGAAGTAAGGAAAAGCCTAGAACTCATTGGCACAGGGGACAACTTCCTGAACAGAACACCAATAGCTCAGGCTCTAATGCCAACAATCAATAAATGGGACCTTATGAAACTGAAAAGCCTCTGTAAGGCAAAGGACACTGTCATTAGAACAAAACTGCAACTTACAGATTGGGAAAAGATCTTTACCAACCCCACTTCTGACAGAGGGCTAATATCCATAATTTATAAAGAATTCAAGACATTAAATACCAAGAAACCAAATAATCCAATCAAAAAATGAGGAACAAAGCTAAACCAAGAATTCCCAGAGAGGAGTCTCTAATGCCAGGAGATACTTGAAGAAATGCTCAACATCCTTAGTCATCAGAGAAATCCAACTTAAGATGACTCTGAGATTCCATCTCAAACCTGTCAGAATGGCTAAGATCAAAAGCTCAAATGACAGCACATGTTGGTGAGGTTGTGGAGAAAGGAGAACACTCCTCCATTGCTGGTGGGAATGCAAACTTATACAATCTCTGTGGAAATCAGTCTGGCAACATCTTAGAAAACTTGGAATAGCTCTATCTCAAAACCCAGCCATAGCACTTCTGGGTATACATCCAAATTATTCCTCACTAAACCACAAGGATATCTCCTCAACTATGTTTATAGCAACTTTATTTATAAAAGCTAGAAATCGAAAACAACTCAGTTGTACCTCAACTGATGAACAGATAAAAAAGCTGTGGTACATTTACACAATGGAATACTACTCAGCCATCAGAAACAACAAAATCACGCAAGTTGCTGCCAAATGAGTGGAACTAAAAAAGATCACCCTGAATGAGCTAACCCAAACTCAGAAAGATGCACATGGCATCTATTCACTTATAACTGGATTTTAGGCATATAGTACAGTACAGGATAACAATCCTACAACTAACAGACTGAAAGGAACATAGACTTTGTTACTTTTTAGTGGGACACTTTGCCCTAGTGGAGCTGCATTGTAGGCCCCCAGTGCAAGAAGAAGCTCTTAGCCCTCATATGGTTGCTGAACTGAGGGGGGGCGGATATGGAAGGCACCCCACACCGGTGGTGTAGGATAGATGGCAGGAGGGGGAGAGAGTGGGAGGGTGGGATCAGGAGGGGTGGAGAGAGGGGACTGTGATGGAGAAGTAAATTGAAGTAATAAATAAACATAAAAAATTCCTCAACAACATAGTAGATAGCTGAGTTGACCTGCACATGAAAAGGACTATGCAAGAGATCAAATGGAATTGAAGCTTGAATACTTGAACATATACAGATAATTTCATGCAATTATTGCCACACAGGACAAAAATCCTGTGATTCTTTCAACAGATGTAAAAAAAAATCAGTTGATAAAGTTCAGCACCCCTTTAGGGTAAAAACACTCAACAAATTAGGTTTGGACAGAACATTCATAAACATTGTAAAGCCCTATATGACAAACCTACAACTACAACCAGGATGTATGGATAAAGCAGATTATTTTTCTTCAGAGATTGTAAACAACAGTGGATTCCCTTTCTCTACTCCTACAAACCCCACTTTTGGCAATCCTCCATTGATAAGACAAGCAGAAAACAAGACATATAATTAGGAAAAAAGAACAACATTGCCCCTCCTTGTAGGTGACATGATTTGAAACACTTTAAAACAAAAAAATAAAAACCTCCTAAATATCTTTGTAACATGTTTGAAATAACATATCAATTTAGTAAAGTTCTATAATACTATATGGAATTTTTATAACTCAAATGAATTCATTGAGAAGTTAATCAAGGATGCAGACTCTCATAGCAAAATACCTGAAATATATTTAACCAAGGAAGCCAAGTATAATTTCTGTAATGGCAAAAGGATGAAATTTAAGAATTCTTGCTGGGCTAGGTTGCTGGTGCAAGCCTTTAATCCTGGTGGAAACAGATTGATCTCTGTGATTTAGAGGCCAGCCTAATCTACATAGTGAGTTTCAGGACAGCTGGGTTTATGTAGAGTGACCCAATCTCAAAAACAGAAACAAAGCAAACAAGCAAAAATATTTGTAAATACGCAAACACTAAGCAACAAGAGCTTCTGTACATATTGAGCAAAGATGCATCGTAATAAAGCCATAAAGAGATATATAAACGACTGCAGTCATGTATTTTAAAGTTCTTTTTGATACAATCAATGAATGATTTGACCATCAGGTCCGCACATACATAAAGCATGTAAACAAGTGGTTTGATGGTCAGTACTTAAAATCCAATACAGTTTTATGGAATCCTAACCTTTGGGCAATGTATTTTTTGTGGCCATGAGATTATTGATAGTCCCAATCTTAATTTCTTAATTTGATCCAATTATAATTACTTTGGCAGATTGAGACTGTAGCCTAAAATATGTCCATATGCATGCCCATCACATTCCACGTAACCTTGCCTCCATTACATACCCCCAAATACTTACTATATGTTATTACTAGTTTCTTGATCTACAAAAGAGAACAAGGTACTTGCCAAGTCACTATAAGGACTTTATCATGATTTACACAGGCCTGGATGGTGCAGAGAATGGTGATGTTTATTGCTATTTATTTGTTCACCATAAAGTCATATGATTTTGTAAGTAAAAGAGATTAATTAGGAAAAGTCAAAGTTTTAGAAATAGGAATAGAAATAGCCTCTGTGTTTTTTCCTTCAAACTACTTCTAAAACATGAACATTCCCAGTGCCCTTGGTGATGGAATTTAGGTACACTGCAAATATATTTATCTCATGGTTACAACTCCTCTATTTTTCTTAACATTTTATTTTTTGTGTACTCCTAAATTCTGTTGGGACAGGTTTGTATTCCTAAGTGACTCAATTAAGTGCTTGGGAATCTAAATTATGCATATATGCACACAAACATGTACACATGCACACACATACACTCACACTCACACACACACACACACACACACGTACAGACTTTCCACTGTTTAATGGCAGGTAAGTTAAGTTTCAAAATATTTGTGCTTAGTAACTTATGGGTCTGTTTCACCCTTCATGTATTGCAAGAACTTGGTATTAAACAGACTGTAGGACAATGAAAGTGTCCCTGGCCACACTGTAGAGATGGTGACACAGTCAGAGAATGTATCTGTGCAGTACTTGAGTCTTCTCGCACTCTAAATCTTTGCAAATTATATTCATCATTCTTCTGATTCTAGGTTTTCAGTGATAGATGCAACTGACATCTTAAAAAATGGTATTAGAAAGAGGTTACCAATTCTATCATATCTTTAAAATAAGGTATAAAGTTATAAAAGAGTCAGTTCAATACTCAACACTTTGGGATCAAATAGATCTGGTAGTCACTGCTATCTGTGCCCACAGTTGTCAAATGTGCTTTTTAGAAAATAAGAACATTCAAAATCCTTTTTGAACAAGACTAGTCCTCAGGTAAAATTCTATCAATCCTCACAGATAGGTGTATTCCGGGAATGTCTGTCATGGCAAAAAATGAGTTTAATCTGCAATGAATGATTTGACCTGACACATACTTTCAATATGTGGTCTTTTCAACGTATCTTGAAGTAATAGCTGCTATTAGTTTTCACTCCATCATTCCTGAGTCTCATATAACTTGCTATGAAATGACAACTGAGTAATATAGGAGCTCAGTCCATTTTGTGTTGAACATGTTATCTGTAGAACCTGGTTTTGGAGAATCAGTTATTATACTCAATGCCAGTTATAGCACAGAAACATTACCTTCCATTATCAAGTTTCAGAGTGCTATACATTATACTCTATAAGTAAAAAAATTATGAGATAGCTTCCGTGTTCCTTTTCCATATGCATATATATTTGTTTAGTGGTTTGAAATTTGAAATTACAGTTTGTCATTTCTGTTTTATCCTTTATAATTGACTAAAACATTATTTAACATTTGTATTACATACATATATGGATTTAAAATGTAGAAAAGATTTGATATAAAGGAAAGAGGAAGATGGGGCTGGAGAGGTGGCTCAGTCATTAAGAGAGAATACCATTCTTGTAAAGGACATGAGTTAGTTTTCAGCACCCACAATGAGTGACTCACAACGACCTAAACTCACACACATATAACTGAAAATATTAAAAATGAGTTGTTTGTAAAAGAAAGCATAAGGGAAGTCCAGATTGTGTAAGGCAAACTCAAAAAAGTCAAATTTTCATTATGGAGCTCTAGTTTTTTTTATGTATAAATTCAGAGCAGCTTTGCATATTCCTAGAATTATTGTGAGCATCAAAAACACAAATCATAATTATTTGTGCTGCAAAGTACTCAAAATAGATTTCAATAGTTGGTCTTCATTGTCAATTGAATGGATTTTAGGTTCATCATAGACTCATAGCTCTGGTTATAATTAGGAGGATATTTTAATCTGTAAAGAAGACACAAGCTGAATAAGGTTGGTATTGTCCCATGGGCTGTGGTCCTGGGCAGAATAATAATAAGAAATTGACCTGAACACTCTCTTTACTTCCTGACTATGGATGTAAAGTGAGCCATTACTTCATATTCTGGCTACAACAGATGGAGGCACTCTTTCCCCTGTGTCTTCATCATTGGACTTTATTATTACCATGAGAAACACAATGAACTCTTCCACCTCAAGCTGCTTTTGTCAAGTATTTTATCTAGCAACAAGGAAAGTACCTGTTGCATATGTTAAATCTAATCCTAGCATAAGGTCAACAATTATTATAAGAACACCAGAAAAATATTTAGTGATAACATGGACATAACTGTATCATTTATAATACTGTTACAATCAGTATCAAGGTGTTATTCATCACAAAGGACAATCAATGTCGTTTTTTTGTATTCAAATTCCTGAACAACTTCTTAATTTATTTTTTATGTTTGTGGGTATTTTCACCACATGTATGTTTCTAAAGGAGGCCAGTATAAAGTGTTGGATCCCCTTTGACTGAAGTTACAGATGATTGTGAGCTACCATGTGAGCGCTGGAAATCAAATTCAGATCCTCTGGAAGAGTAGGCAGTACTCTTGACCACTAATGCATTTCTTCACACTCTATTTCCATTTTGATTGTAACTTTTCTGACATCAGAAAGAAGGGATATTCCTTTAAAGTATAATAAATGTTCTCATCTTGTCTTTCAGTATAAAGAACAACATTTGGAACTTTCAGAACATATATAATGAAACAAAGAAAAGACATGTAAAATATTATACATCATACATACATGCTTAGTTTTACTTAGACATAGAAAGAGAGTGAGGACAATTTCTAGACTAAGGTTAGGAGGTGATAAGGGATTTTACAGAGGAAAACCGTTCATTTGTGTGTAAGTTTCTTCCTTGTTATCTTATGCTATCAACACCAACTAATCACCCAGTAGTAAAATCTATAGGCAGATGAGATTTTTTTTCCCCAGATCCTGTATGAAACTGAGAAAATCTACTATTAGGAAATAGGCTATACCAACAGGAAATCATTTCAATATAGGAAAATATCAACAGCCCATCTTGCAGAAAAGGCTCAGAGGTAAATGCTTCCTGTCTCCATTTACCATTTCAGTTTCTAGATGAGGACAAAATCTGATCAGAGTCAAGAATGTATGAGATGAATGCAGCACCTGGAACAAAAGGTGTGCTGGTCTAGGAATTTTCATAATAAGAGATGAAGGATGTCAAAGCTTGGTGAGGAGACAAGACCCTCTCTGGTTTCTGAAGTCAGAATGTGGTTCATTTGAGTTATGACTCCAAGATGAGTAGTTTAAAACCCAATATGACTTGATAGATTTATGTGAGGTTATTTTTTGATATAAAAAATTACAGCATTAAACCTTCCTTTTTTCCCTTCCAAACTCTCCCATATACCCCTCCTTGCTTGTCTTCAAATTCATGGCATATTTTTTTTTATCAATTGTTAGTACATGACTATATGTACATCCATATATATATATATATATATATATATATATATATTCCTAAATATCACCTGCTCAGTCCATGTAATGCTACATATATGTATGTTTTCAGGGATAACTGTTTGACACTAGACAAGCAATCAGTGTGCTCTACCCTGAGTAAGACCGCCTTTCGTGTTTCCAGTTTTTCCCAGTTCTTTGTTTGGGGTTGAGACCTTATGGGCTTTTCTGCTCAGTTTGCCATGTCCATTGGTGTCATCCTTGTTCAGCTCAGGTTTGAGCAGTTGCATTGGTGACACTTTATGGATGTATCTTCTAATATCACTGGGAGACACAACCTCAGAGCAAACTCCCTAATACTCTGGCTCTTACAATCTTTCCACAGTTCTTCTATAATATTCCCTAAGCTTTAGGTGTGGAAGTGTTTTGTAGATATATCCACTGAAATTGGGTTCCTTGACTGCTTTTTGATTGGTTTTGATTTTCTGTAGTGGTCCTTGTCTGTTACAAAGGGAGGCTTACTTGATGAATAGTGAAGAAACACTTGTCTGTTGGTGAAAGGACAAATGTTTATTGATTGATGTAAAATATTATGTTGGTTTAGTAAATTAGAGGTTGTAGATTCTCCTCCAATAACCATCACTTCACTAGCTCTGAGTACTTAGATAGGTTTCCAATTTAAGGCATGGTTTCCCTCTTGGAGAGTGGGACTTAAGTCTGATTAGAGAGCTGTTGCTTATTCCTAAGTTATGTGTACTGTTATTGCACTGTTAACGATATTGTGTCATGCTAATTGTCAATGTGGTCATAGGCATTATGGTTAGGTAGGACTGTTTGATTCTTCCATCCTTTGTAACTGTTTGCATGGTGCCTTCTGGAACCATGAAAGCTAGTTCTCAGGGAATATTCAGATCAGTTCAAGTTCAGGGTTCTCTGGGCCCTATTTCTGAAGTCCATGGGGTCTTCAGCAAAAGGGACTTCCAAATACCTGTAGAGTTGGTAACCAAGGGCAACAGAAATAGGCTGTTTGTTTTGGGAGTCTCTTGGCTAGCCCTAGTCAACAGTTCAAAAGAGGACTTCTCTTGTCCAGAGTTGGGATATTTTTTTAGGTGGCCTTTGGCTCTTTGGGGAGCACATCAGCTCCTATGGGAAAAGTAAAATGAGTTTTATGGGAATTGTGCTTGTTGTAGGAAATTACATTATTAGTACAAAATAATCATCCTCCTTAAATGGATGTGGATTCTATGGTGTAGTATAATATGAATTTGTCTCTAATAAGAGGAACATGTGTAAGGCTGCAGAGATGCATCAGAGGTTGGGAACATATGCTTCTCTTATAGAGAGCCTGGATTCAGTTTTTATCATTCACATTGTGGCCCAAAACAATTCTTAACTCAGCTTCCAGGGGGTCTAACATGCCCTTCTGGCCTCTGTGGGCACTACATGCAATTGGTGACCATACACCATATTCAGGTAAAACACCCATACACGCAAAATGAAAATAAACAAATATTTAAAGTGGAAGACAAGTAAAGTGAAGGAATGGATGTGTAAGTGAGAGAGAACAAGAAGGTAAAGAGGTAGCCATCTTTCTCCTTTGATATCCTGTATATATAGGCTACCAGGAGAAGGTGCGGTCCAAAGATCTGGATTAGAAGTGGGTCTTTCTATTGGGGAGTTAAGTCCATTGATATTGAGGGATATGAATGACCATTTTCCTGTTATTTTGATGTAGGTGGTGGTGGGACCAGGAGGGGTGGAGAGAGGGGACTGTGATGGAGATGTAACTTGAAGTAATAAATAAACATAAAAAAAGAAGTGGTCTTTCTTCTTCAAATGATTTGATCAAGAAAAAAAATACTTCACAGGTCTGTCCGGCCATTTGGATTTTAACTAATTACAGATGTACCAAGACAACCAAAAACAGCAGTTACAAGAGGGGAGTAGCAGTATACAGGTGAAGGTGGAATGGGAAAAATAGGGAGGGGCCTATAATTGGGGAAGGGAGCAGAAGGTCAATGCAGAAGTGACAAATAACATCAAGGTGGTTTGATAAAGCCTCCAGGAATTATTCTATTTTACCATTACTTAGAGTTACTGTAGAGAGCTGCGACATGCCGCCTTCCACCAGCCCGATGGTGAGCCCTCTCGGTGGTAAACAAGTCCATATTTGGCTAAGACCGCTGATCTGGCTTGCTTCCGCATACGTGGGCCTCTAAGATAGCACCACGTGGCTTTACTTGATTGGCTGTTCATATAGTATTTAGCCTGTGGGTTGGGTCTGCCCGGGCATTCGGAAGACTGTTTTCAAGGGACCTGAATAAACTGCTTGAGAAGAGCTTTTGCGAGTTGCGTCGTTCTTGCTGGTCCAGGGGGACGCGACAAGTTACATTTAATACATATTAAAGCATGTGCACATATACATATCTTTTTTAAAATTATTAATTTATTTTTTCAAGTTACATTTTGATCAAAGTCTGCACCTCCCCTTCTGGTCCCTCCCCACTCTTCCTAATTTCCATCCTCTCCTTCTCCCTGGATGAGGGGAGCCTGCACATATCAATCCCTCCCAGCTCATCAGTCACATGAGCATTAAGACTCACACATATCTTACAGTAACTGATGTTGTACCATCCTGCTGTGACACCTAGGAACCAAATCACTGACCAGTATGGCACAATATCACTAAGGGTGCAATAGTGGCATTCATATCTTGGTGTTAATCAACAGCTCTCCAATTGTACTTAAGGTCTACTCAGTAGGAGGGAAATCATGTCTGGTACTAAAAACCTAGTGAGCTACCTAGGCCATGGATTTTAAAGGAAAATGTATTGCTGCCACTTTACAAGACCAGATTAATCCCTAACATTCTAAAACTTATCCTTATACCACAGGTAAGTGTGACTCTTAGTCCTAATCAAAGAAGCTTCTCTTGATAGCAAATGAAGACCATTACAGAAAATCACAACTTGACACAATGCAGAGATGAATGAATCATGGGAAATCCTGGCCACAGTTGATTAATCTTCTATCAATTCCTGCTTCTAAGGCTCAGGGAACATTACTAAAGAAGGGGGGTGGAAATGTTATAAGAGCTAGAGGAACAGAAGTCAGTTGTGAGACTATGTATCCTAGAAAAGGCTGCCCAAATAAGACCTGGATAAGAATAATATCAATAGACATAACAAAGAAGGGAGAACATCTTACAGAATCTCACCCCTAGACAGATAATTACTATTGAGAGAGGGAGAATTAGTCTTTCCCAGGGATATACTCCTGAATTGCATAGAAATGCACATTGGTCAGCTCTGTAATTAGGTATACAACATTAGCAACAACAGATTTGGCAGGTTGTTTTACACACACACACACACACACACACACACACACACACACACACACCACTAATAAAACTAAGGCAGACACCGATTTGAGACAGATATAGGAGAGCACAGAGGAATTGGAGTGAGGAAAGGAAATTGGAGAATACTAGTTTAATTAAACTATAAAAAATTAAAACTGTAGAGATAGCTGGGGGTAAAAAGAGATAGCTGGTGACAAAAGATGTCTTTCAAAGTAGGAAGTGACCAAGGGAATGACTGACATTCCCCATGGAAGTCATGAAAAAGATTTAGGAATTCTGAATGTCCCTCAGTATCTGGGACATGCACCTGATTTGTACAATTTAGACACTTTTGAAAATGGACTCAGAAGATTTGTGGATTAAGGGAAAGACAAACTAAATGTATTTCCCACTAGAAATCCTACTTCAAATTGATTTTCCAGTTGAAAACTCTACCTAAAATAATTGCTGGGAACTTAATGTATCTTCCTTTTGGAAGGTTGGCAAGAAAGGTCTATATATAGTGTAACTAGGAAGGATAAAATTGTATATTTATGAGAGAGGTCTTGAAACCTGTTAACCATCTACACTGTCATGTATAATTAAAGTAATAATTAAAACTGCTTGTCTCTACTCATTAGGAAGATTCATCTAACATGCGTGTAGCTCATATTAGAAATGAACATCTTTGCTTCTGACAGTTCTCCACAGATTAGACATAACCTGAAGACTTGATCTGTACATCAGTGTTTTGATGTACAGATCAAGTTTTAAACATTGCAATTGTGAGGCATTAGAAGAGGAATATGAAATTTTTGTCTTTTTTGAACAGCAGAGGATATTAATTCATTGAGGTCCAAGCTATTCATGACTGTCCTTTGTTTAACTCCTCTAAGCATTTGAGTTATAGTTTGGAAAAGAGACAACTCTGTGTTAAATATAGATCTTTAAAACTGGTGCATCACTTTAATTGATAAATAGTACTCATATATATGTATATATGTATGTTTTTATATATGTATGTATGTACCCATGTATGTATGTATGTGCCCATGTATATGTATGCATGCATATTCATGGACCAGACTGTGATGTAAATATATTGTAGAATTAATAAATCAGGTAATTAATTGTCAGGTTAAACTGTGATCATTTCTTTGTAGTTAGAATATTGGAAAGCATTCAGTTATTTTGGAATTTATGACATATTTACTTTAATTGTATTATGCAATAGAGTACCAGAACTTATTTTTTTTTAATGATAGCTTTGTAAGATTGGCTTCTGCCTCTCTGTCCTCTTTCTCCCACCCCTGCCAGATTCTGGAAAATAGTTGCTATTTGTGTGAATTTTACTTCATGAGCTGTCACAGATAAGGATGGTCTTTCACCACTTGTCTGGTTTATCTGACACAATTTCTTCTAGGCTCATTCTTATTTTACAAGTTAAATAACTACTTGGCTTTTATATTTTATCTGAATGGTGCTACACTATATTTATATAATGCACTTTAAAATCCATTCATATATTGATAGGATAAAGTAAATATCTATATCTTGGCTACTGTTAATTGCATCACAATGAATATGGAGGTGTGCTCACATTTTTGGGTGTACAGTTTTTAATTCTTTTGCATATATAGAAAGATAGCTGGATTATTCAGCATTTATATTTTTGTATTTTTATGGAATCCCTGTGCTATTTTTAAAAAAGTTGAAAGATAAAAATACTGTTGATGATGATGCAAGAACAGTGGAACCATTCATGACTAATGGTTTTATGGATGAAGGATGAATACTGATGCATGTATTTGTCTCTCTTCCCTGACTTCTCTGGACCACTAGGCCTCAGGAAATGGCTGGTATGGTTAAGGATGTCACATATATTTAACAAAAATGATCCTTATGGGGAATCAATATCTAAACTTCTGAAAAGCAAGTGGAGTAAAATACAGAACAATCAGTTTTCTTGAGATAAAGGAGAAGGCATGATGAGTAGATGTTCTCTATGCTGAGAATATAAAATATCTGAGGGGTTTAAGTCAGAGATGAGGAACATTAAATTTTAAGTTTCTTTTTGGCTGCATTAGCAAGTTGATACTCTCCATTTGGTCCCATATCTTGTATAAACATCATGTTGTTACAGCTTTAGTATATGTATTGGAAAAGAAGTCTATGTGACAAAAACAAACCAAAGGAAACAAGATGAGAATTAGTAAACAGAGAGACTGAACACGATGAAGAATTGCTCTGCTCATCTCTCCTTCAGGAGAAAAATGGGGCCCTGCCCTGCAATCTTTGAGATGAAGGACCCAGATCTTTTACTTTAAATAAAATATGACCCTTGAAAACTGGGGGAAAGAGGCATTTCTGTTGGGGTAGTGTTAAGCATTCTAAATGTTAATTGGTCCTGTTTTCTGTCTGTCACACACCTTGACTCTGATTGGTTAAATAAAATGCTGAGGCCTGAAATTGGACAAAGACAGAGAAAGGTGGGACTTCCTAACAGGAAGCCTGCACTTTAGACAGAGAAGAAGAAAGCATTCCAGCCAGGAGCAGCAAGAAGGAGGCACACACCATGGGTTAGAAAAAGGAATCTCATTCCACATGGCCAAGAACATCGGCATATCTGGAGAATGGCAGTCCAAGGGGACATATGTATATATGGAGTCATATTTGGGTAATAGAATTAAGAGCTAGTTTAGATGGGCCGAGATTGCTTAATTCAGGCCAAGGCTTGTTAAAATCCATGCAGTCTCTTTGTGCTCATTTTTAATGTCTGCTTAAAGATTAACGGCTGCCAAATCAATTAAATATGATATAAATACTGGGTAAATAATTTAATTAGCCATATTTCTTTTTACACATATCCATGAGTCTGACAAAGGAGTTGGTGAGTTAAATTGCTCTATCACAATCCTAAAAGTTTAGGGTCTCCCCAGTATTAAAGAGTTAGTCTACAAATCCAATGATAAGTAGTTTCTCAGAAATTATTTTTCCATTAATATGTTAAATGCCATGAACAAGAATTCTGAGTTCCTGAAAACTAAGGAAAATAACATAACAAAGTAGGTTTCATCCTAATGGAAAGTTAGACCCCAAAACAGACATCAAACATAAAAATGCATTTATTGAAATTTACCTTGTGAAAATTCCTTTATTACCCTTTATTAGAAGTGGTGCCTTGACAGATTGAGTTCCTTTGGACACAAAATCTGTAGTCTTGGAGTCTTGGTGAATGGTGATAGGAAGAATGAAAACAGTATTTTCCCTCTTCCACTGTCTCCCACCTCAAAAGTATAAGCAACGAAGAGAAGTTGTATGTGTAAATGAATGTGTGAGAATTATGCAAAGTCCACATCACTGTTATACCAGATAGGTACCATTGGAAATATTATGGTAGTGTGAAATTTTTGGTATTGTTTCACTTTCTTGTGCTTCTAGGGTCAGATTCAAGGCCTTATGCTTAATATGAGTAAGCACTGTATCACTGAGCTTTCCTATAGGTTAATATTATTTTAAAAGTATTTGAACTATTGATGTTTTTCTTTCTCAAAACTGTGATCACTTGATACTTTTACAAGTTACATAATAAATTTGGTATACTTGAAAATATCCTTGTTTGGGGTAGCTGTGATCTCTTTCCAAGATGGAAGAATCTCTGCCATTGAATATGGCTTAGTTCATGCCTATATTCCTTTATATATATATATATATATATATATGAAATGGGTTAATATGTATACGGTAGCTTGATGTAATGCAACATATGGCCTTAATTTCCTTTCCAAGCTTGCTTAGAGGAGGGTGAGTCCTTCTAAAAGGAGATTAATCAAGCTAGACACTGCCTCCATGTTAGTATATATCTCTGCCCAGTTTGTGAGGTACTAGCAATTCTTGCTTTCAGAATCACACCAGGCAGCTGTTTTCCCACACTTCTGAACAATGTTAAACATAGGATGGGGAAAGATACACAGCTGGGAAAGTTTTCTGACTTAAGAAATTGACCTGCTTCTAAGACCTCCAGATTCCCTTTATGGTCCCTTCCCACACAGACTTGCATTTCTTTTCTCGTACTTCATGTGTATTTCTTATCTTGTTAACATAATGTAAATCATACAAAAATGTGGGATTCAACTCAAACGTTATTGTTTTCTTTAAGATACTGAAACAAAATTTTATTTATAAAGAATTTATAAATGTTTTTAATGGAGCCAAAATCAACACATCTGCCTTGTATTTAGTGACAGCTTTTAAGGTGCAGTTAGGAACAGGACTCATCCATCTTGGAGTTCTCTCAGTTTTACCAAGCTGGATCTTACACATTAAAGTGTCTGTGTTTCTGTAAAACCATTCTACTACCAGCAAAACACTGGGGAAAGCCTCTTTTCTCCTATATTGAATTTTACTACTGCTGGCCCAACAAAGATTAAATAAAATAGTAAATATATCTCCCAAAAATCATTTGTGTTGAAAGAAAAGCTGGTATAGAATCAATCTAAAACAAATTTAGCTTGTGAGAGCATTTTATTCTCAAGAGTACATCAAATATAGAGTGGGCTCACATTGTGGCTAAACACAGCACAAAATCTGAATAAACAGATGACTTGCATTTGTTACAGTACTAGATGCCAACAGTTCTGAAAGATCTATGAACCTTGCACTATTGAGAATTGAATGTATGGTCCCAGGAAGCATCTCAGTGAACTGACCAGGTTGTCTCTACTCATTTGGAAGATCCAGGTGACATGCACATAGCCAGGGTAACTCAGTGAACACCTTTGCCACCTGTTCTCTGTGCATGTACAATCCATTATCCCTGTAAATATGTCCCTGCAATGGTTATGTTTGCCTTTGCAGACCAGAAGACCTCAAGTATAGATCGATGTTCATTGGACATTATTTTGGCCAACTCCTGAGAAAGGAATTTAGAGAAAGGGAAGCATATACAGCATGGTACAGATGGAGCCACTTGAGACAAACAGAAGCCACATCAAAGCAAGGCATTTTTCTCACACATTCTTCCAAATGGGCCATTCCTAGTCTCCATAGAAAGTTTAAAAAAAAGACAATTATTTCTCAGGCATTAGACAACTATATTGTCATGTATAATTAAAGTAGCAAAGTCTGTGCTTTGAATCTTGCATTCTTGAATGGTCATTGGAATTTACTCAAAACTGTAGGTATGTCAGAACATTGCCCTTATTTCAACCTGTAACTTTATACTTTCTGCATGCAATCTGCCATTAATTATTGCTAATATTTTATTTAATTGAAAGAAGAAGTAATAAAAATATATGCTTTTTCTAGGCAATGAGTTATATAAGCTGTCATCAGAGCTTATTGGAGTGTTTCTTTAAATTTCTGCTTTCATTCAGATCAGAATACCTTTAGTTGCTGAAATAACCAATGGGCAGGTAAGAGCTAGTTGTATCCTTGGAAGGCTCAGATTTTATAACTGAGATTTGATTTGAAATTTATTTATATGCTATGTCATGTGAGGGCTTCCCTTTCCTTCCTTTCTCTCTTCCCTCATTGTCACATTCATGCAGCATACACATAAACATGTTTCTCATTACATTATAATGAACTTGTCCACATTAAAGATAGCTAGAGCAGTAATACTAGATAAATCAATAAAAGGGATACAATACGAAAAGAAACCAAATTTCTCACATATATGAGATGCAATGTTTTAGCAAAACACTCATAGAACTAATAAGTACTTTCAGCACAGTGACAAGATAGGAAATTAGCATAAAAATCCCCATTCATAATACCTTTAAAAATAACTCAGAGTAAGCTTAACCAAGAAGATGAAAGCCTTATATAATGAAAATTTTAAAACTCTCAAAAACAAAATTGAGGGAAACCCCAGAGGATGGAAAGAACTGGTCATAGACTGGCAGAGTTAATGCTGTGAAAATGAGCATCCAGACACAAGCAATTTATAGATTCAGTGTAATCCTGATCAAAATCCCCATGCCATTCTTCACAGAAATATTTTTAAATTAATGTTCATATAAGTGCCCCAAACACCTCAAATACCCAAAGGAATCTTGAACAAAAAGAATAGTGCTGGAGGCATTGCCATGCCAAATCTGAAACTATGGTACAGAGCTATAATAATAAAAATGGTGTGGTACAAAGGAAGGGGTGCAGCTACACAGAACAGAAGACCCAGCAGTAAGTCCACACAAAACCCACTTGGTTTTTGAAAGATGTGCTGAAACAACACATTGGAGAACAACCATCTTGAACAACTGGTATTAGAAAACCAGATGCCCGGGCTGGAGAGATGGCTCAGCCGTTAAAGGCTAGGCTCACAACCAAAAATATAAGAAAACCAGATGCCCATTTGTAAAAGAATTAAGCTATATAATTTCAACCTGAACGAAAATTAACTCCAAGTAAAGAAAAGACCTCA
The DNA here is from genome assembly GCA_907164525.1 of Lophiomys imhausi. NCBI lineage: Eukaryota > Metazoa > Chordata > Mammalia > Rodentia > Muridae > Lophiomys > Lophiomys imhausi. The sequence goes on from CAJQZJ010034004.1 coordinate 789,096, forward strand.
CATAAATAAAGCCTGAAACTCTGAAACCGTTAGAAGAAAGGGTGGGGAAACCATGTTCCCCGATAGAAGTATAAGCAAGGATTTTCTAAAATAGACTCTAGTTGCTCAGGAAATAAGACAAAAATTTAATAAATTGGACCTCATTAAAGAAATAAAACATATGTAGAGAATGAAATGGTCAGTCAAGCCTACAGAATGATAGAAAATCTTGGTCAGCTATATATCAGACAGAGGACTATCCATTTAAACAACCAATGCAATAAAAAGAGAGTTCTCCAACGAAGAAAGACAAATCGTTAATAAACATTTTGAAAAGAGGTCAACATCAACAACCAACCAGGAAGTACAAATGAACAGTACCCCTGACAAAATGGCTATAGTCAAGAACTCCAATTCCAACAAATGATGGCGAGGACTTGTTCAAAAAGGAATTTTTATTCAGTTTTGGAAGGGAGGGTGGACTGTTACAGCCAGTATACAAATCAGTGTGATGTCTTCTCAAAACGCTCCACACAGAACTACCTAACCTGCCCCAGCTATAGGATACTTAGGAATATACTCACAAAGATTCTTACATCCTACTTCAGAAATGTATCCATGTCAATTGACAGTCAGTTCACAGTGGGCAGGGAAGTGATTCAGCCTAGTGTCAGTCAGCCATTGAATGGACAGTGACAATGTCATGTAACTGCACAACAGAATTTTATTCAGCTTTAAGGAAAAATGAAATTATGAAATTTGTGGTAAAAGTATGGTGTTGGAAATAATGGTGCTGTGTGATATAACCCCAGCCCAGAAAACGTTGCATGTTCTTTCTCCTATGTGCATCCTAGCTTTAAGACTTCAGACTTGTGTGTTTGACCTGAAGCATCTATAGATTCTAGGAAAGTAGAAAGTGGTCCTTCACGGGAAATGCGTTAAGAGAAGAGACCTTAGGTTATAATTAATATGTATGTGGAGGGAGGCACTTCGAGGGTAGGAAAGTTTAACATGGATGGGAATGGAATATGGAAGAGGGGAAGTTAATTGAAGTATAGGATGGATGAAATATGCATATGGAATTCAATATGGGAGTTTATTTTCATAGACAAATGCTACCATTAGCCTTTATCAGAAAAAAACTCTATTTGCAATGAATAGTGGTGAATGGAGATACTCAGCTTCTCGAGATATTAAAAGCAAGGGACAAATCAATGAAGGGCATTTATACAACCTCTTCTAAGGTTCAGAAAACACCACAAAAGAGGGGTGAAAAGAGTATAAGAATGGAAGATAGGTAAAAGAGCTGTGAGATGCTATTTTCTAGACATGATGCTGCCATCACAATTATGAGCATATGGGAGTTGAAGTTGTGTATACTGTGTTTTCACAGCCTCTTAACAGTAAGTCATAAGGAGGAGCAGAGCTCCTGGGGCTCTTCTCATCTGACTACTGATGGTAGTCTCTAGAATCCACTGGAAATTTCCTTACAGACATTCCCTTGAACATCTCATTTTAAAACCAGCGACTCACAAAACTAAATGAGAAGTCGTGAATGTGAGAAGGTGACTTGCAGAGAAGAGAAGGGCTTGATGAAGGTAGGAGGCAGACAGAAAGGGAGAATGAGTGATCAGAATGAATTTTATACATATGACATTGTCAATTAATACTTTTAATTAAAAAATTCGTCCTGTTGTTTTAAAGTTGCTTCAAAATTTATCATCCAATTGAAACGGTGAATTTTCTACAGTGACTGGACATTTATGTTAAAACCATTAAAATGAAAATATTCAGAACAGACATTTCTTTGAGTAACAGGAAATGATCTAGATTGTGATTGGGTTTGAAGTTTATACCATTTCCAGGGATAAGAAGACTCTGATGAGTAGAATTTGATTGGACTGCAGATTTTCTTGTCAATTCCTTACATCCATGAGTTATGAAGTCTTATTCTGACAGCAGAAAATAAATTGACTATTCTGTCTTGATTGCTTTCCCACAGTGCTGCCCCCCTGGCTCCCATCCAGTGAGGGTTGTGGCAGGAGAATGAATGTTGTTGGCTACATGGTAGGTTGTCCATACCCCACGAGGGTGAGCAACCTGAGATGAGGAAGGCTAATCAGGAAGGGACTATTTCTCATTACTTCAGTAGTCAAGGCATAATTTCAGGTGGGGAGCTTTATCCAAAAAGATGTGATAGTTCTGACTTGCTATACCCAACATTAAGAAAGCAAAGACAAGCAAGCATTTTTATGATCATTTCCTTGCAAACTAGAGTCTAGGATACAGTTATTTCTCCTTTATGGAGGCCTCAGGGAACACCTACAAGAAGTTCTTGGCTCCAAGCCCAGTATCCAATGTAGGACAGAAATGTTTTCCAGAACTTGGGCCATTCATTTGGTGGTTACTAAACTAACACTTGAAAATTATATCTTAATTTCTAGTTGAAAATACTAAGGAAGGTAGGGCTTATTTGCTCTGTATAGTGATCCATTATTCACACACTCAGACCTGTTACAAAAGGATTGGCCTCAGCAGGAACTAGGAATGTCTCTGAACAAAAGAGGCAGATTGATTTGAGTAATGATTTTTATACTCAGTGATTTGGGGAGTTTGATTGTTTTGATACATCTGACATCAGTTTTGAGTATCTTATATATACAAGATAATGAAATAAATAAGAATTTTACTGTCCTTGGAAAGTTTTTTAATATAATTAGTGTCATTTTTACTCCCCTGATAGATAAAACTAAGAGTCTTGATTTGTGGGTGTATGATAAGAATTTGATTGTTGATATAAGAAAACAAGAAAATGCTGAATGCACATCATTAATTCAAGTATGTGTGTGTGTATGTGCATGTGTGTGTGTTTGCCTGTGTGTATGTTTGTGTGTGTGTGTGTGAGAGAGAGAGACAGAGAGTCAGAGACAGAGACAGAGACAGAGTATATAAGAATGTATGTATGAAAGAGAGAAGGGAGAGAGAAAAAGCAAAAGAAAGAGGAAAGTGTATATATGAATGTGTGTGTGTTTGTGTGTGTGTGTGTGTGTATGAATGTGTGTGTGTGAATGTGTTTGTGTGTGTATGTGTGTGTGTGAATGTGTTTGTGTGTGTATGTGTGTGTGTGAATGTGTGTGTGTGTGTATGTGTGTGTGTGAATGTGTGTTTTTCATCCAAGTTTTTTTTTTTTTTAATGAGGGAAATAGGAGAACATTTCTTTTTAGGAATCTAGAATCTTAATATAAAGGAAGCATATAATTTCTGAGATATCTCATGTTATCCTAACAATGTGCACTTTTAAATTTTTTGTAATCTTTACATATTACAGTTTATTTTAGATTAGAATTAATTACTTTTTGCCAGAAATAAGTGTTAAAATTTCTGATTGTTTAATTGACTTGCTTGTTGCAATTATTCAACTACTTGTATGTGGATATATGTTTGTGTTTCTGAGGTACTAGGAGTGAGATAGATTTCCTGAAAGGCAGACAGGTAGAGAGAGAGAGAGAGGAGCCATAACTAGATAATAAAGACGGTAAACATCCAAGGTGATTGGCCTCTTCTTCACTCTCTTGACCTGAAATAAAATTCTGGTAAGCTTTTTCTCCCACCAATGGGTCCCCTTCTTGTGTACTGGTCTCACAAGTCCAAAGCCAGACCAGGATGTGATTAACTCAAACTTGTGAACATATTAGACACCCTTTCATTGTCAACACTAAATTGGAGGATAGAGACCCCCTAAAACCACTACAGCCCTCAAGGAGATCACACCTTGTCTTTCTGACTCTCTACTGTGCTTTTCAGAAAGTCTATGACTTAGATTCAAATATGCTACTCATTTATTTTTTCATTTAAAGCTTTAAGTGGGTATGGTCCTGTAAATAGAGAAATGGAGCAAGATAATGTATGATCCATTTGAGTATTTGTACATAAAGGTGACAAATGCAAGAATGAACAGTTGACCACTCTAATAATCAATATTTAATATTTAGGTTGGTGAAAAGGTATCATCAAAACAAGCTGAGAGGGGACAGATGATGTGCTGCAAACATACTGGGACAGTGAAATTTCCCAGAAGACAAATGAAAAGAAAGTTTGAGAAGTAGATGTCAACTGTGAATACTGACAGAGAGGGTGGGAAGGAGGGAGGGAGAGAGACAGATTGAAAGAGAGAGAGAGAGAGAGAGAGAGAGAGAGAGAGAGAGAGAGAGAATAGTATGAGAGAGCCATGAGGACATTAAATGCCCTTAACTAATCTTGCAATATGGCAATTGTCGTTAATCAAGGTCAGAGTGCTGGGTGCTGGCTTGGTTGGCATTTCAGCCTGTCTAGAGGAGTCCTGAAGAACATGGGAAGGGGTAGGTAGACTAAGCATTAACAAAGAACTCAGAAATCAAACAGATAAAATAGGCTGAGAAGTGAGTGACATGACTCTGCGGCCTGCCAAAAGAAGGATCTCTGACTTAAGTGTCAGACAGACTGTTTTTCCTCCATGGGTCATGACTGTGTAGAGAGGGATGGTGGCAAGAGAGAAGTCATTGAATAGGAGATTCAGTCCCTGTGCGGATGATGCAGAAACCTCATCTTATTTCCATTTTCTCAATTAATTAAAAGGTGAGATTATCAGCTAAAGGAGAAAGTAGTGTTGGGGTTTTGTGGAGAGAAGTGTGAAGTAGTCTGACTAGGAAAAGAGAACTCATTCATCATAGGAATGCAGGAAGGTTGCTAGGCATGCTATCTGAGGCCACTGTGAGGGTTCAGTGCACAAAGAATTCTAGGATGGTCCAGATGACACTTTTGATTTTAAAAACCCACAAATGTCACACTCTATTGAATAAAGTTAGAGACATAACTTCAGGCTAAAAATAAGAAAATAATGTGAAGAGTGATAGAGGTAAGTATATTTACTGAGATAAATTTATTTTCTTAGAAAGTAAACATTTCAGTGACAAAGCCTTCAAATAAATAAAGATTAAACCTATCAATAAAGAAATATTTTTTCCTTTTCCATTTATCCTTAAGAAAGCAAGCCTGATGTTTGTGGTGGAATGCTATAAACCAAGTTTCAATCAATCCAAGAATGATAATTTTTACCTAAGAAGTAGTTGTTCCAGGTAGGTTAGAGTGGGATGCAACTTTGGTGAAGATAGGAAAATACAGATTACATTCTCTGTGGACATGAGATGATCTAGCATGGGAATATCTCATCAGTGTTCTGACTCCTCCCCTTAGGACCTTCTCAGGAAATGTGGCTTGATTGAATTGCTGCTTGAGGGAAAACCAGAGCCTCAGCAAATAGTCCTAGTTAACAGATTCACAGGGGTCCAAGATTCACTTGGAATGTCTTCCTTAACAATGCCCAGAATCTCCTTCATTCTTCAACCCATGCTGTGTATTTGTGCACATGTGAGTGAGTGTGTGTGTGTGTGTGTGTGTGTGTGTGTGTGTGTGTGTATGTGTGTGTGTGTGTGTGCGCACCTGTACATATGAGTGCTGAGGTATGTGTGTCCCTGGAGATCAGAGGAAGACATAAAATGTTTTCTTCTGTCACTCTCCACCTTATTATTTTCTTATTTTTTGCCTGAAGTTTGTAGTTTCGTCTGGGATGTCTTGCCAGTCTATTTTCTACCCTCAATACCAAGGTTGCAAGTCTTCCTAGCTATGTCTGATGTGCTTGGCATATAAACTCGGGTACTCAAGCTTGCACAAGTACTCTTACCTACTGAGCTATTTCCAGAACCCCAGCTCACATTTTTGATGGCCTTCTTGCTTCTACTCATACTATGTGACAGGATATAGCAACATTAGAAATCCTAGTGATAATCACAAACTTGGTATCTCATTGCTGTTCTAGACCAGTAAGAAAAACTATGTCCTTTCTACATTGTCTTGTGTAGTTAAGGAAAACAACTATGTATTAACTACATAATAACTACAAAATAAGTATTTTTCCTCACTCTTTCCATTTAAAGATGGCTTTCAAATTTTTGTCACATGATACTTAAGTTAACTCCATTAAAATAATCTATACAGGTATGTAAAGCTATAATGAAATCCAATATTTTGCACAATAATATACATTACTTAAAAAAATAAGATGAGGTCTAGGAAGATAGCTTAATTGGTAAAGTTCTTTACAAAAAGTAAAACTAGGCTAGCGGCATACGCGTATAATACCAAGTCTGAGAAGGCAGAGAGAGACTGATTTCTTGTCAACCAGCCATTTTCCTACACTTGCTAGCTATGTGTTCCAGTGAATGATTGCATCTCAAAGAAAAAGATGAATGACTCTTGAGGACGATAACTTGAGGTTGGTCTCTTATCTCTATATGTATGTGCACACATATGGACTCATGCAAACAAAAATGCATCTGCACTCACGCAAACTTGCACATATACACACAAAAATAATGAAAAATTAATAGTAATCTTATTGACAAAGTTCAAAAAGATTTGAGGATTCGTTTGTGTTAGTATGTCTGAGGAGGAGGCAGAAACAGAATGAGGAACCAGGTGTTCATATTTAAAAATTGTCTGCTGATGAGCACATCATGAAATAACGCCAAGTCAGTACATTAAATTCTGTGACACTTTTTCTGAATGGGAGACTACTCGGCCAAGTTTTGTTTGATTGCCACATCTTTCCTGCTTGCAATCTGATTGTGCATGTGGAAAATAAAGATATGGTGTTGAGGAAATACTTGCAATAATAAATGATATATATAAAATCAACCCTAGGAGAGATCCTGCCCAAATATCCCCTCCTGTTTATGTGTGACAACTGAGTCACAGAAAAATTAGGACTTGTTCATGGCCATTCGTCTTGTTAATAGGATTGTAACTAGGATTATGTCTCGACAGCTAGTTCAATGTGCTTTTTATGCTGTTTGTAAAATTTAACCATAAAGCCACCAAATCTGAGTGCTACAAAGGACCCTAGAGATTGAATTCCAAACTTCTCATGTCATAAAAGAAGAAATTCAGATCTACAGATTTCAATTGTTTCAGAAACGTTATATAGTGAGTGTTAGTAGGAAATTCGAGTGAGACTGTGTCTGCCTCAGGTTTCAACTGTGGCACTATAAAGGACAATATACCATGACAGATTCAGGGCCAGGCATGCCTAGTCTCATTTACTGATGTTTAAAAGAATGGAAGAATATAAAATCTTGGATTGCAGTAATTACGCAGTGGTTAGAGCGCTTGCTGTGACAGTGTGAGGAAAATGTTGAGATTCCTAGGACCCATGCCAACACTTTCTGGATATGTCAGCCTGTCTGCAGTAAGCTTCTTAAAGACAGAGAATCCCTAGAGCAAACTGAGTAGGAGACTAGCCAGATCAATGATCTCTGGTTTGATTGAGAGAATCTGCCTGAATGAAAAAAAAAAAAAAAAAGAGTTGTTAAGGATAATTCCTGATATCAATATTGGGTACGCAAAGGCATATGTCCACATACACATGTCCACATACATGCAAATATAAATAAACACATATGAAAATTAAAAGAGGAAGTCTTGCATTCCTTTGCCTGATTGGGAACATGAATCAATCATTCTATGTGTGGAAAGGGAAGGAAATTAGTAAGGAGATTCCCCTATAGTAAGTACTTGCATTGATACTTTTCCTTCCAGATACTGGGGGATGCGGGGTTTGAAGATTCTGAACACTTGAACTCAGATATGAAGAGGCTCATGAAAGCCTCCTTTACATACTATGTCCATACTTTTGGTGATGTACTTGTGGGTTGCACGGGGATTGCTTGGCCTCCCCAGAGTTTACACACATGAAGATTTTATGTCATACATGTTGACCATATGAAAGAAAGTCTCTTGTTCATAACACTACCTCAAGGTGCCAGCAACTGAGGATAAACCAGGGAGCCACCACTCAGACCAGAGCTCTATTCTCTATGCCAGACAAGGGCCTAGTAACAATCTTTCATTGCACTTAACAAACACATGACAAACAGGTGAGCTCTCAGTGTCCCTCAGTATTGGACAGAACAGATTACCATTTTAAAATTGAAATAAAAAGTTATATTTAGTCTATTCTTCTGAGAATGTTATATAAAAGCACATGTATTTATGCCATATATAAATACATACTTATATATATTTTTATACATATTTATATGTATTTACATACATTTCCACCCACACTCCCCTGCAGCTCCTCACTTGTGTACCCTCACCCCCTCAACTTCATGACCTCTTCTTTTAAAATCATTATCATTGTACATATGTTTATATAAATATAGCCAGTTGTGTTCATTTAGTGGTGTGTGCGTGTGTGTGCGTGTGTGTGCGTGTGTGTGTGTGTGTGTGTGTGTGTGTGTGTGTTTAGGGATGAGAACTCAGGATTGCATAGCAACTCAGAGGACTTGACCCAAGAAAAAACTGTTTCTCCCTCTCTTAGCAGCCATCAATCTTCTATAGCTCTTCACTGATGAGGCCTTGCTATTGATATTCCCCCACCTACTCTGGGATGCCAGTTGGCATCATTGTGCAGCTCTTGTTTAGTGACCATATTGTTAAGATTGCATGAATGCCATTCCCTGTCATATATAGAAATACCTTGTAGCAGATATCCTAGTCCTTTGGTCATGCAGCCCTTCCCCATTTCTTTATTTTTTATGTTTATTTATAACTTCAGGTTACATCTCCATCACAGTACACTCTTTCCACCCCTCTCAGTCCTGCCTTCCCACCCTCTACCCCTATCCTTTCCATCTCACTCCTGTGGAGTGGAGTGTCCCTACATATCAGTCCCCCACCCCAGTTCAGCAGACATATGAGGGCCAAGAGCCTCCTCATATATTGGGGTCTTACAAGGCAGCCCCACTAGGGCAAAGTATCTCATTGACAAGTAACAAAGTGTATGTTCCTGTTTCCTTTGGTGCATTGGGTGTAGTATTGTTATCCTGTACTATATGGCTAAAATCTGATTATAAGTGAACAGATGCCATGTGCATCCTTCTGAGTATGGGTTAGCTCACTCAGGATGAGCTTCTCTAGTTCCGTCCATTTGGCTGCAAATTGCATGATTTCTTTGTTTCTGATGGCTGAGTAGTATTCCATTGTGTAGATGTACCAGAGGTTTTTTGTCCAATCCTCAGTTGAGGGAAATCTGGGTTGTTTCCATTTTCTAGCTATTACAAATAAGGCTGCTATGAACATAGATGAGGAAACTTCCTTGTGATTTGGTGAGGAATCATTTGGATGTATACCCAGAAATGGTATGTCTGAGTCTCGAGATAGATCTATTCCAAGTATTCTAAGATATCGCCAGACTGATTTCCATAGTGGTTGTACAAGCTTGCACTCCCACCAGCAATGGAGGAGTGTTCCCCTTTCTCCACCGCCTCACCAAGCATGTGCTGTCATTTGAGCTTTTGATCTTAGCCATTCTGACAGGTGTGAGATGGAATCCCAGAGTCCTCTTAAGTTGCATTTCTCTGATGATTAAGGATGCTGAGCATTTCCTCAAGTATCTCTTATCCATTAGGGATTCCTCCTTTTGAATTATCTGTTTAGGTCTTTTCCCCATTTTTGATTGGATTATTTGGTTTCTTGGCATTTAATTTCTTGAGTTCTTTGTAAACTTTGGATATTAGCCCTCTGTGAGATGTGGGGTTGGTTAAAATCTTTTCCCAATCTGTAGGTTGCTGTTTTGTTCAAATAACAGTATCTTTTGCCTTACAGAAGCTCTTCAGTTTCATGAGGTCCCATTTATTGATTGTTGTTGGTCTTAGAGCCTGAGCTGTTGGTGTTCTGTTCAGGAAGTTGTCACCTGTGCCCATGAGTTCGAGGGTTTTACTAACTTTCTCTTCTAATAGATTTAGTGTGTCAGGCCTTGTGGTAAGGTTTGACCCACTTGGACTTAAGTTTTGTGCAAAGTGATAAGTATGGGTCTAATTTCATTCTTTTACATGTCAACATCCAGTTGGACCAGCACCATTTGTTGAAGATGCTGCCCTTTTTCCAGTGTATGGTTTTGGCTTCTTTGTCAAAAATTAAGTGACCATAGGTGTGTGGGTTCATTTCTGGGTCTTCAATTTGATTCCATTGATCCACTGGTCTGTTTCTATACCAGAACTATGCTGTTTTTGTTACTATTGCTCTGTAGTACAGCTTGAAATCTGGGATGGTGATGCCTCCAGATGTTTTTTTTTTAATTGTACAGTATTGATTTAGCTATTCTGTTTTTTTTGTTGTTGTTATTTCATATGAAGTTGAGAATTACTTTTTTCAGGTGTATAAAGAATTGTGTTGGCATTTTGATAGGAATTGCATTGAATTGTATATTGCTTTTGGTAGGATGGCTATTTTTATTTTGTTGATCCTACCTATCCATGAGCATGGGAGATCTTTCCATCTTCTGATGTCCCCTTTAATTTCTTTCTTCAAGGACTTGAAGTTCTTGTCATACAAGAATTCATACAGGTCTTTCACTTGTTGGTTAGAGTTATCCCCAGGTATTTATCAGGTGTAAGAGTTCTGGGGTAGAACTTTTGGGGTTGCTTATGTATACTATCATATCATGTACAAATAGGGATAGGTTGACTTCTTCATTTCCAATTTGTATCCCCTTGATCTCCTTTAGTTGTCTTATTGTTCTAGCAAGAATTTCAAGTACTATGTTGAAGAGATATGATGACAGTGGGCATCCTTGCCTTATCCCTGAGTTTAGAGGAAATGCTTTAAGTTTTTCTCCATTTAATTTGATGCTGGTTATTGGCTTGCTGTATATCGCTTTTATTATTTCTAGGTATGGTCCTTGTATGCCCATTCTCTCCAGGACTTTTAGCATGAAGGGGTGTTCGATTTTGTCAAATGCTTTTTCAGCATCTAGCGAAATGATCATTTTTTTTCTTTCAGCTTGTTTATGTGGTAAATTACGTTGATGGATTTTCATATGTTGAACCATCCCTGCATCCTGGGAAGAAGCTTTCTTTATCATGGTGTATGATATTTTTGATGTGTTCTTGGATGTGGTTTGCCAGTATTTTATTAAGAATTTTTAGGTCTATATTCATGAGGGAAATTGGTCTGAAGTTCTCTTTCTTTGTTAGGTCTTTCTGTGGTTTAGGAATTGGGTGTCTGGTCTCATAGAATGAGTTTGGCAGTTTTCCTTCTTTTTTTTGTGGAAGAGTTTGAAGAGTATTGGTATTAGGTCTTCTTTGAAGATCTGGTAGAATTCTGTGCTGGCCCTGGGCTTTTATTGTTTGGGAGATTTTTAATGACTGTTTTTATTTCCTTAGGGGTTATATGGCTGTTTAATCTGTTAACCTGATCTTGATTTAGCTTTGGTAGGTGGAATATATCAAGAAAATTGTCCATTTCACTTACATTTCCAAATTTGGTGGAGTACAGATTTTTAAAGTAAGACCTAAAGATTCTCTGGATTTCCTCAATGTCTGTTGTTATTTCTCCCTTTTCATTTCTGATTTTGTTGATTTGGGTTTTTTTTCCCTCTGCCTTTTAGTTAATTGCACAAAGAGTTTGTCTATTTTGTTGATATTCTCAAAGAATCAACTCTTCATTTCATTGATTCTTTGTATTGTTCTTTTTGTTTCTAAGTTATTGATTTCAGCTCTAAGTTTGATGATTTTCTGCCTTCTGCTCCTCTTGGGAGTTTTTGCTCTTTTTTTTTTTCTAGTTCTTTCAGTTCTGCTGTTAATTCACTAATATGGGCTGTCACAATTTTCTTTTTGAAGGCACTTAGTGCTATGAACTTTCCTTGTAGCACTGCTTTCATTGTGTCCCAATGGTGTGGGTATGTTGTGCCTTCATTGTCATTGGATTTTAAGATGTCTTTGATTTCCTTCTTATTTCTTCCCTGACCCAGTGGTCGTTCAGTGGAGAGTTGTTCAGTTTCCATGAATGTGTAGGCTGTTTATTATTTCTGTTGTTGTTGAAGTCCAGCTTTATTCTATGGTGGCCTGATAAGATGTAAGGGGTTATTTCAATTTTCTTGTATCTCTTGAGGTTTGCTTTGTGTCCAATTATCTGGTCAATTTTGGAGGACGTTCCATGTGGTGCTTTAAAGCAGGTGTGTCCTTTGTGTTTGGGTGAAACATTCTGTAGATATCTGTTAGGTCTATTTGTTTCATGAGTTCTGCTAGGCTCATTGTTTCCCTATTTGGTTTTTGTCTCAATGACCTGTCCATGGTTGTGAGTGGGGTGTTGAAGTCTCCCACTACTAATGTGTGGGGATCAATGTGAGTTTTAAGTTTTGGAAGAGTTTTTTTTTTTTTAACAAATATGGGTGCCCTTGTATTTGAGGCACAGATTTTCAATATTGAGATGTCGTCTTGATGAATTTTTCCTTTCAAGAGTATGTGTCCTTCCCTATTTCTACAATGTTCCCTCAGCCTGATGTATAGAAGTTTGGTTGTAGATATATGATCTGGGACTGGGCACCCCATAGTTAGTTGTTCTCTGCATATGGATTTATGTGATAGTCTCTGTCAAGAGCATACTAATTGTGATGTCACTTGTCCTACAAGATATCCCTTCTTTTATATATAGAGAAAAATAGGACTCTGGCCAAAACAATTAGAAAAGATGACAATTGCAACATACCAGTCCCAAGCAAGTCTGAACTGTCAAAAAATACAAAGTATTTAGTCATGTTCAGTATTGTTAAACAGAAATATAACACAGTGAAATCAAAATAGTGTTTTCTATGAATACCCATCATTATGTAACTTGTCAGAATTGTTTTTATATTTATTTAGTACTTCAGGTTACATCTCTATCACAGTACCCTCTTTCCAAACCTCCCAGTCCTGCCCTCCCACACTCTACCCCATATCCCTTCCAACCCACTCCTCTGGAGTGCAGTGTACCTACGTATCAGTCCCTCACCCCAGTTCAGCAGTCAGAGGAGGGCCAAGAGCCTCCTCATACACTGGGGGCTTACAAGGCAGCACCACTAGGGCAAAGTATCTCATTGACAAGAAAAAAGTCTATGTTCTTGTTCCCTTTGATGCATTTGTTGTAGTATAGTTATCCTGTACTATATGGCTAAAATCTGATTATAAGTGAATAGATTCCATGTGCATCCTTCTGAGTCTGAGTTAGCTCACTCAGGATGAGTTTCTCTAGTTACATCCATTTGGCTGGAAATTGCATGATTTCATTGTTTCTGGTGGCTGAGTAGTATTTCATTGTGTAGATGTGCCACAATTTTTTTTTTTTTTTATCCATTCCTCAGTTGAGGGACATCTGGGTTGTTTCCATTTTCTAGCTATTACAAATAAGGCTGCTATGAACATAGATGAGTAAACTTCTTTGTGATTTGGTCAGGAATCATTTGGATGTATACCAAGAAGTGGTATGGCTGGGTCTTGAGGTAGATCTTTTCCAAGTTTTCTAAGATATCGCCAGACTGATATCCAGAGTGGTTGTACAAACTTGCACTCTCACCAACAATGAAGGAGTGTTCCCCTTTCTCCACAACCTCCCCAGCAAATGCTGTTATTTGAGCTTTTGATATTAGCCATTCACCTGTCAGAATTTTTTCTTTTTTTAATAATTTATTTTTTATTTCTTCAAGTTACATCTCAATCACAATCCCCTCCCTACTCCCCCCTCCAGTTCCACCCTCCCACCCTCTTCCCCCTGAATCCCCCATCCTCTACCCTTTTCTTTGTTTGTTTGTTTTTTATTTTTTTTAAGTTTAAGGTATATCTTCCCCCCCCCCAAACAGCTCCCCCTTTCAGTCCAACAAATGGTTCTTTCTCTTATAACAACAAATACAATACAAAACAACAGAAATAAATAGGCCACGATCAACATTTGTGAACTACACAGCTTTGGGGAGACAAAACTAAAGTTGTTCACAGTTTCTAAGAAAAACACTCATCACATGTATACTTATTCTCCCAATGCTCATATGTTTAAACTTGATCCTAAAATTCAGGTACCAACCATATTTGAAGAAGAAGACCTAATAACGTATTGATAAGTTGATGATGTTGGGTCTTCCAAATACAGCATTGGTGACTTTGTACGAAGCTAGTGTGCATTCTTTTTCTCCATGTGAGATACTCTTGCCTGTACTAGCATACAGGGTGGAGAACTTTACCAGGTGACAGCTCAGCAGTCTGTACCTCTTGTCCTAAAGAGAACCTGGGACTAAATCAATCTCTCTTGTTTTTTAATTTTATTTTTTTCTGACCTGCTCACAGGTGTTTTTATATAGTATCAGAACATAGCCTAAAGTGACCTGATTATTATTCTTAGAGTTCTAAGGCAGAGGGTTAGCAGCAGTAGATAATAGTAACCAGCACAGACATTCATGACAGCTGGAAGGGAAGCTGGTATTGAGGATATATAGAAGAGAAACACATAAAGAATCTGCTGTGAGTCAAACTGACCACTAGACCCATGGTGACTCGTTTGTGACACTCAGAGTGAGATGTATACGTGGGTCACTTACAGAGTTATTTCACTTTGATCATTCTATATCTACAATGCACGTTCATGGTTGCAGGCAGGAAAAGAATGCTTTGAGCTAGCCGGCTGGTTTCTGAGGCCATGGAGTTTGCAATAAATCTTGTCCTTTTCACCTCAGAAGGAACAAGAGTGACAGCAGGAGCCCTGCCTTTTCTCTGCCACAAGTGGCTCTAACATATGCTCAGAATCATCATCCTTGACTTGTGTTCGTGGAACTGGACTTCAGCACCAGCAGGACTTCCTCCAGGGTCTGTGTAAAGTTACAGCACTTCTGTGAACAGAGAGTTATAAATGTCTGAAAGAAGTTACTTCCAGAACAAGTCAAATGTTGCCAGACAGTTCTGTTTCACATTGGGGGGTGGCGGGTATGGTCATAACTGCAGACTTTTTTTCATAGGCTAATGTCAGTATTCTAATAACATGTGCACCATTACTGCCTCATTCCAAGAAGGATATATTGATATCTCAGTGCTAAAATTGGACAAAAAAATATATGTCAAAATAACACTAATAAGTAAAATGTTGATATAGTTGGATTTGTATTGAAGTAAAGCAATCTTTTCTTTACATCAACCATAAGGTATCTTATGCTACTGTATGAGATTTTAAGTCTTAAAAAACAAAAGTGGTATATCTAAAGTAGTTTCAGTAATTAGTACTTTTAGATTTTGGTGGCATGCTTCAAAATCCTTTGATTGCATTTTGGAAATAATATATGTATATATATTATGTCATTTATATATTAAATACTAGTATAATACAAATATATAATTATATAAAATATGTTATATATATTATGTCATTTAATTATTTAATCACTCCAATTATTCACCTAGCTAATTTACTAATAGGTTGACAGTGTCTCTGTTTTTCACATTACATGTCATTATAGATTTTGCTGTATCAAATTATATAACTCTGTCAAGCATAAGAGTGATTATGACTATCTCCAACATCCCTAGCACCCTATATATACATCTGAGTAAGTGCCCCTAAAACTTCTGATTGTCTAACCCACAGCCAACTGTGGGAACATGAGGAGCCAACTAGATCCCCACAGAGGTGTGACCACTCCTCCAAAGTTACCAAATTCAATCATGTGTTGATTGACTTATTAAGTAGCAACAATTAATAGGGACAGTTAATTATACCATGTATAGTTTCTTTTTCTTCTCATTATTACAAATGTACATGCTCTCTGTAAAATTCTTAGCCAATATAAAGACCTACAATGAGAAAGACTAAAGAAAATTGTAGAGTTTGCCTCAATATGCCATTGTTGTGACTGACCATAACATTATAGAAACTCTGTCACAAAGCCAGCATTGTTTTCATGAAAACACCAAGAAGAGAGGAGTTGGGAAAGAATTTTTGCTGTCCAGGTTTTCATCGATAACACTGTGGCCCTCTAGAGCAAGCATCTAAGGAAGCCATGCACTCCAGTTCAGGTCACGAAAGTGAAGGTTAGTTCTCGTGTCTTATAAAATGTGTTCCATGTGGTTTTTCCTCTGCTCTATATACTGTACATACTGTACTGGCTTAACTACAACTATATGAAATTGAATTGAATTTATTTAAACCTCTGATATACATAAGATAAGACACAACTAATTTTTCTACCTGCAATGGTCACATTCAGGTTTTATTCATTATGTTTTCTTTTAAGTAGTCACCAACTACTCAGTACTGCCTGAACAATTTTATTAGAACTGCTCAAAATCCATTATCCTCAATGAAAATTCAGTGTAAGCTTGAGAAAACCTCTAAGAGCCAAGAGAATATGTAGTAAGTGATCAAAAAGGGATTAAGTAAACCTGTGGGGGTCCTAGTAGGGTCTGGTCTAAAGAAGAAACTTCCCATCCAATGCCTATTTTCTTAAGCCATAAATGCATGGATTAAAATTCTTTCAGTCCTGGCTGTGGTCTGAGAACAGATTTCTCTCCCGGCTTCATTATCTGAATCAAATATCCAAGACAGTAGACAACTTTTCCAGGCTAGTTCATGAGCTCCCCGCAATGCAGAAACATAATGTAATAATCAATATCTATTTTCAGGAAGTTGCCTACAAGAGTCTCCCCACTGAGACCCTGATTACCTCACTTTTCATCACTGCCTTTTCCACATGCTATCCGAGGCACATCTTTTGCTTTCTGCTTCTAGTTCTTGCACATCTTACTTGTCAAGTCTGTCATACATGGCTCTCACATGTGCATTCTGTTAATGACATTTTCAATATTTATACTCAACTTAATCACATCCCCTTCCATGAAGACCTTACACACTGTTCCTTCTCTGTAAAAAGAGCTTTAATTATCACCTTTACTTGTGTGTAGGAGGAGGAGGTATGGACAAATAGTATTTTGTTGCTTTTATACAATTTCAGCACAAGGTGCTTATTACCAGACCATTTCCTGAAAGGCAGAACTCTCTTCTTATCTAATGTTTACATCCAGTTTAGTGACCGACATAAGTAGATTTTCAATAAATTTCTTGAAAGACATAGGCAAATGAATACAATTTTAATACTGTCTTAATTTTACTTTTTAGAATAAGTGATTAGAAAATAGCTCTAAACAAACTTTTCCTTCAAGTTCAGTGGATGTCATTGGCTGCTATTTCATTATGGTTTGTTAGCATACCCATAGTAAAAGAGTAATTAATTCTTATTTGAGCAGTAAGTATGTTATAATATCTAAAGGAATGATGGTTTCCCTTTAAGTCAGAACTTTGCCTTTAAGCTAGTAATGGAGGATCTCAGCATTTATTTTGTTTACTTTTATCCCCTGTGCTTAGATTCTTTATAATGCTTGAGGTATCCACCAGAGAGGACTACTCAGATATGGATTCAAGCCAATAGTGTGTCTTTATTATCCCATCAGTGACTATACGAGGTGTTTGAGAATAGTATGTTTGCATACTGCCCCGGAGCCTTTCTCAAGGTGAGCTTTTAAGCACACAAAAGCACATTCTGGGTTGACATACCTCACTTAACGTGAGCAGTTAGTCTGAAGTGGGACTATAGAAACCAAAAATCAAATGTAGTGCATTTAGAGACTTTCCCAGAACTTTAGGTTTTGATGGATTAGGTCATTGTTCTTGTTTTGGCAAGTGTTGCTGCCTACATGTTGGTTTTCAAGGCCTGAATGGTACTTCCATCATGGCATCAGTTGTGCAAAGTTCTGGAGGCCTATTAAGGTCTAGGAGGCTGTAACAATAATGCAACAGAATTGTATATTTGAGTAATTGTGAATAACATGTAGGCAATGTGTGTAATTATGTATGCACATAAAACTAATGAGTTGGCATAAATAAGATTTTTCCTGCATAATCAACATTGGGAAATAATTTATTTAAAAATCACACTAAATCAGGAAGCAATATGCCATATGGCTTGTATCAGAAAGTGACTATTTTACTGTGACCAGATTTAATACCTTTTCAGCTTATTTTTTAACATAATAAGCAAAAAGAAACGACAATGATATAGTATTCTATATGCTTCCAGAGGTTATAAATAGGAATAGGAAAATATAGTGAATATTGTGATTATTTTAAGAAAATACCAAGGAGCACATATATGAGAGGTACATGTAGCTATGGTCATTAAATAATGTATTTGACTAGAAAATGTGATGACAAATTCACATGATGAAATGAATATTTCATGAATATGATACATATTGTGAAAGTTTATTCATTCTCTCATCTTTGCAAATTCTGAGGTGCCTTAGAGAACAAAGGATATTCTCCGAATATTTTATCAGGAAGAGCTGGCTCATGAAAAAAAGAGAAAACTACTTGTATTTAATTATTTACATTAACTTTCAGGAATGGTTTGATTTGCCAAGTATTTAACTGCCCACCATGTTTATATCTACACAGGGATGATGAACATACAGGACTGCCAAGTGAGAAGTAGGAGGACTAAATTAAAAGAAGATAGGAAACCACTAGGTGCTTATATTTTCCCAGAAACAGGATGGTTTTCTGGAATATTTACAGTATTACGTGGCTTCCTTTGGAGCACGGGCTGCTACCTTCAAAGGTTCTCAACTTGCTCAGACTATGTGGAAACAAATTGATCCCTTTGCTGTCTCACCAAAATATCTCTTTCCTCTCAGATGACAAAGTCATATCTGGATTTGACAGAGTATACTTATTAACCAGAAAAAAAGCAGAAAACTATTTTATTTTTATCATGCACATAACAACTTGGACATAAGTCTGTATTTTATTTTAAACAAAGTATTATGTTTACTGTGTCATATTTTAAGAAGAGTGCTTTTGGGCACCCAAACACAGAAGCACTTAATGATCATTTTTAGGTTTTTTTTTTTTTGCATTTATTTATTTCTTAAAGGTACATCAGAATCATAGCCCCCTCCTTCCTGCCCTTCCTGGTCCCACCCTCCTACACTCTTTCCCCTCACCCTCCTATCTGCTTTTTAAAAATTATTTATTTATTTATTTATTCAAGTTACATCTCAATCTCAATCCCCTTCCTACTCCCCCCTCAGGTCTCACCCTCCCACCCTCTTAGCCCTCAACCCCCCCATCCACTTCCTTTGTTTTTAAGTTCAAGGTATATTTTTTCTCCCAACAGATCCCCCTTTCAGTCCAACAAATGGATCTTTCTCTTATAACATCAAATACAATACAAAACAAAAATAATTAGGCCACAGTTATGAGAATTATAAGGCTTAGCATACATTCCCAATGTCCAGTCCATACAAAGTAGATGACAATGGACTTTAACATTCTATCTAACCATCTCCATGAGTTTAAAGTTCTATATCCAACTCAGCTTCCATCCTAACTTGCATCACAATTTTAAAAACATCTTCTTAGATCCAGAACGCTGTCTTAATTCCTAAACAACTCAAAATCTAATAGTCATTCAAGCATGTCATTTTGTTAGGTACTAGGGAAATCTATCACAGTTATATTCTAAGTTAATCAGAAATCAAGTTGCTAAGAGACAAGCAACATTTGCTTATCCAAATATTAGAAGAGAGATAGGTGGTCTTAAAAAATCTCAAGAGATTGTTTTTCTTAACTATCCTAAACAGTTTAAGATGGTTGGTATCAAGAGGCCAGAGCTTCACATTTCATTTTTAAGTATCTCTAGGTACGATACCATTAGGAAGCGTTACCTTTAATTTTGTATCAATATACAAAGATCTATTCAAATGTGGCTAAATATACTCTTAATTATGTATCAATATACAAAGATCAATGCCTACGTCATTTCTTAGTATTGGAAGCTGCAGGCCCTGCACTTCCTATATAATCAGATATATTTATCCTTCTCAGCTCTCTGAGGTGGTTGAAGAATAGACAGCTTGAGTCTCATAGCTAAATCTTGAGTTGTTTAGGAATCAAGAGGGCATTCTAGATCTAAGAATATGGTTATAATAGTGATGCAAGTTAGTATGAAAGCTAAGTCAGTTATAGAACTTTAAACTCATGGAGATGGTTAGAAGGTAGAAGGTTAAAGTCAGGGGCCAAATATGTATGAACTGGACATTGGGAAGGTATACTGGGCCATTTAACTCTCATAAATGTGGCATATTTAATTCTGCTGTTTCGTATAGAATTTACTGTTATAAGAGAAAGAACCATTTGTTGAATTGAAAAGGGAAGCTGTTGGGGGGGAAGAGGGTTTAAGGGTGGGACAGGAAGGGGGAATAGGGAAGGGTTTGTGACTGAGATGTAACTTGAAGAAAAAAAAAAGTACTTATTTAAAAAAAATCTCAAGAGATCTGCAGAATATAGCATTCAAAGATGTTTTCTTAAGATTTTTTTTGATATGGAGACATGTCAGCTCCTGAAAGCACCCCCAATTCTACTCCAAGTAGAAGATGAGCATAGAAGAATTCTCAATTGGAGATGGTTGAATTAGTGGCAAGCCTATCACTTGGCAAGAAAAATCCCTTGCTTCAACTGTAGACTGAATACTGTCCAAATAGGACAAAACTTAGAAGCAGGTAAGTTGATAGTCTAGCTCTGCCAAGACAGGGTAGGCAAGTCCTTCATAATTCCTGCTTTACAGTCAATGTCTGTCAGAGAAATGGGGCCAAATGGCTGAAGACTGATGCTGTAATGTATGGAGAGAAATTGGGAACTGTCCAGGCAGCCACTGGTATGTCACTTCTTAGTTTTGGAAGCTGCTGGCCCTGCACTTCCTGTATAATCAGATATAGTTATCCCTTTCAGGTCTCTGATGTGTTTGAAGACTAGATAGCTAGAGTCTCATAGTGAAATTTTTAGTGTTTCTAAAGGACATGAAGACATTTTGACATGTGATGTCTTTCCTATGGAAAATGGGGGCTATAACGCTTACCTAGAGCAGTGCTTCTCACCAATGGCATTTTGTACAGTTTTGTAGTGTTGTCGTATGTGGGAAGTTAGATACTCCACTCAAGTACTCTTACTCAGGGATGACCTTTCTCTTATGAAGAAAGCTGCCTTAGAGTAGTGGAAAATTCATTCAAGTTTGTGCATAATGCACAAGTCAAGTTACCATAAAGTCTTCTTTAGCTCAATGCCATTTAATAGTTGTGAATCAATTAGCACAGAATATTATTTATTATCATGAGCTACAAAATATATTGTGCATTTGCTGTGAAAGTTGTAACTTACATGAAAAAAAAAAGTCCTACCTGTTTGTTACTGTTTAACTGACATCTATATAACCTCTGGAAATACTGAAACAGCACAAGGTATCTAAAATTCAATATCCTCTTTAAAGAAAAGAGCAAACCTTGATGCATTTCTCTCTACTGACTAACTAGCTTCTCTACTTCTGTCAAAGCCAGAATGCTTGACAAACAAACAAAGCTCTCAAATTTTATTGGTTTCAAATTCTTCATTCAATGAAAAGTGGGTTGGACTTAAGAATCTTTGAAGTTTCTTGTGACTCTAATTTTCTGTGACACTTATCCCTATGTCCAGATGTTTAGAATATTGAATATCCCTAAAGTAGAGTACCCGATAAACAGTTCATATCTCCCATGATCCACAACTAAATTGCACTGAAGAATTGTTTCTGTGCAAAAATGCAATAATTATGGAATCTTCTGGCATATTTGAGGAATATTTCATTTTTAATTTTATTTATTTTGAAACAAGGGTAGTTGAAAAATCTCCATAGAGAGTGAGTAGGAGCTAAGTTTTAAGATATTGGTTGAAAGTAATTGTAGGTTTTAAATAATGTCACTTTTTTTTCAAATTTTAATCACAAGTTAATTTTGAGATAGTCTTTCTATGTAGCTTAAGATGAGATTGAATTCAAGTTCTGCTTGCCTTAGCCTCCTTAGTGTTGTGAATTCAGATATGCAGTTCCATGCATGTCTATTTTGTTAGAGTTGATTTTACCTTTTCTTCGGTTTCTCAGTTCTGAAACTCTCCAGGTAATTCACTTTAAGTTTAAGGATAAAAGGACATTTAACTTCTGTTTTAGATATTTCATTGTTTTCAAAAGAGTTAGTGAGTCAGATCTTGTTTAAAAGTAGCATTATCATTACAAAACTAGTATGATTCATCATACATATCTTTTTTTTTTTTTGAAAAACAAGAAATCTAGTCCTGAGTTCTCTATAGGACAATGAACACAATGAATTGATAACTAGTGTTTTCATTTTTCTTAAATCAGAAAGCATGGACTCACAATCACTTCTGCCTAGCTGCTACCCGTGTAATGAGTTGGAATTTCTGGGAGAGGAATAAAGACAATTTCTCTATCCTCCACAAGCATCTGGATCTTTACCAGGATCTGATGAGATTATCTCTGGATACTTTGTGATGGGACAGGGATGGTCATCTTTTTATATAAGGGAGACTGTTGGGGAGGCTTCTCAGAGCAAGTAACAGACATGAGTACCTTCTTTGACAGCAAAACTTTTACAAAAAGAAAGTATTCTTAAAGTCTGGCAGGTGTTCAAATTCTTTATTTACTTTCTAAATTGTGGAAATTGAGGTTAGCATGGATGGTTTCTAAAGAATACTTGAGATTTTACAGCTGTAGGATAAAGAAGTCACTGGAGAGGACATTACATGTCCAGATTGCAGAAATGTACAAAGTTTGGTTCATAATGTGCTGTGAGGAAGAACCACAAAATTATTAAACTGCAGCTGCTCTTCTGTTTCCCAAAGCGACTAGGTAGAAACAATTTACTGTAGCAATGGACTTCAACCTGCCCATCCATTCAACTGAAAGGTGTTTAGAGTTCCTCATAAGAGTCAGGCAACAGTGTTTTATACCTATGGGCTGTCAGTGCTTCAGTGAAATTCCAGTCCCCTGTGAGTAAAGAGGAACTAAAATATTTCCCGTCCTGACACAGTAGCATGGGAACAATGCACTGTGGTTTCATATGGATTGCCATAAGGAACATGTCTTGTGAGGAGAGTGTTTCCACTTTCCTTCTGAGAAACGGAGACACGCTGCTCCAACTAATGTCATGACAAAGCTCTGACAAGTGACATGGGGACCCGGTGTAGTTTTGTGTCAATTATGTTATAAGTTATGCAGCTGTTGAGTGTTGTTTTTCTTCTGCGAAGAAAGCAAAAAATTACCCAGAGAGAGCAAAAAAGGAAGACACAGTCCAGTGTAGCTGTGACTTTGCCTCATGATTTCTGAAACTCATTTATTGCAGAGTTCTTGAATCCAGAGTAACACTTTTTCTTCTCAGAAGTAAGAAACCTAAAAACATTATCAAAACTTTGTTTCTCAGGCCTCCTTTTAACAACTTTTCTCCCTTTTTCTTGGATATGTCATTTTGGATTTAGGAAGGAGATCACTGGGATATGCCACTAATTTTGTAAGTAATAGCTCATAAAGATAAAGATAGCATGACTCCTTGTCGAGGCTCTATCTTCAAACTGATCCTTGTGATAGAAGTTGATTAACAGAGGTTCAAGAGTGATACATGCCAAAAGTCAACATATGACAGCTTTTGGATATACTTAGATTTTCTCTCTCATGTTTTCTTTCACAAATACTTAATTTCAAAACCTATACAAAGATACAGTTTTTCCTTGAGAGATCATTAATGTAGTGAAAGATACTGATTTTACTAGTATTACTTTATGGTTGTTAATATCAAAATAAAGTCAGAACTTCAAAATGTATACTGAGGTTATTACCAAATTAATGATGACCTAAGCAGTCAATGATGTTGCAAACAAGAGGGTTTCACCTTTATTTTTTGTTATTGATTTCTTTTTGCACATTGGCTTATCATTGGAAAGATTTTGGAGATGCTGTGAAAAGCAGCATCCAGTCTAATTGAAAAATAAAATATATACTTTATAACTTTATGTTTCCAAAGTAAGATGCACTGTAAATATTCTTATTAGTAGGCAGTATTTCATTAGACAGTTCAGATAATCCATTATACAATTTCATGTCACTATTTTATATCTTAAGTATGTATTAAACAATAAATGAGATATGATATTATGACAAAATTTATACTAAAATCACCATAAAGATGGAAAAGGATACTTACATTTATGAGAATAAATTACTTGTTTTTAATTCAAGCCTATTTACCCAAAATAAAAATATCTGTTTCACCATAAAAGCATTATTGCTAAACCTTTTTTTTTAAATTCTCAGTTACCTCTTAAACTGACAATATTTAAACACCCAATGCTATAAAAAATCATAGGAATGGAACAAAAGATAATCATGAAAAGTGAATCTCCAGCTATTAAGTTGCCAAGAGACAAGCAACATTTGCTTATTCAAATATATGGAGATAGATAGACGGTCTTCAGTAACCTCAAGAGATTTGTAGAACATGGCTTTTAAAGATGTTTTCTTAAGGTTTTTTGATATTGAGACATGTCAGCTCCTGATAGCACTCTCCATTCTACTTCAAGTACATGATGGGCATCAAAGAATGTCCATTTGGAGATGGCTGCATTAGTGGCAAACTTGCCACTGGGCAAGAAAAAGCCCTTGCTTCAACTGTAGATAGAATGCTGTCCGAAAAGGGCAAAACTTGAAAGCAAGAAAGTCAACAACCTAGCTCTGCCAAGACAGCATGGTAAAGTCCTTATTAATTCCTGCTTTACAATTAATGTCTGTCAGAGATACTGGGTCAAAAGGCTGAAGATAGATGCTCCAACATTATAGAGAGAAACTGGTCACTGTCTAGGCAGCCAGTTGTCTGTCATTTCTTAGTTTTGGAAGTTGCTGGCTTTGCACTTTCTGTACAATCAGATATATTTATCCTTCTCAAGTCTCTGATGTGGCTGAATACTAAATAGTTATAGTTTCATAGTTAAATTTTAAGTTGTTTAGGAATTAAAAGGATGTTCTAGGTCTAAGAAGATGTTTTTTAAGTTGGTAATGCAAGTTAGGATGGAAACCAAGTTAGGTCTAGAATTTTAAGCTCATCAAGATAGATAGATAATACAATATACTTTTAGTTGCCAGCGGACTGGACATTGGGAATGTATGTTATACCTTATAGTTTTCATAGTTGTTTCCTAATTGTTTAAAAAAAGAGAGATATAACTGTATTTGAAAAAAATGTATTTGATTGTTTTTGAGGCTTGTTCCAGGTCTTATTATCTGTGATGTGTGTGCCACTCTTTTCTAATTGAAAACAAATTTATTTTTTATGAAAAAAAATAAATAGGTTGACAAATAAATAAATAAGTAAATAAATAAATAAATAAATAAAAGTGAATCACATTTGTTCGCTAATAACCAAATTATTCCATTTCATATAGAAGCTAAACATTAAATTGTTGGAGTAACCTGAAAGCTGCTTATATTTTGTTGCTAATTATTGGCCCCAGAATCTGGTTGCTACTCTTTGTTGTGTGAACCTTGCTTTACCTAATGTGGAGTTGATGGGTTGATTAAATGCTACAGCATAGATTGAGTTGAAGAGAGGTAGGTGGGGAAAAGGTTAGTAGGCCTTTAGGAGCCCAGAGGATCATAGGAAGGAGAAGCCAGGAGGAAGAAGAAGGAGAGGACACGCCATGGATTAGATAGAAGAATTATCATTCCATGTGACCTGTAACATCTGTATAGTATGGGGAATAACAGCCCAAGGGGATGTATTGGGGTCTTATTTGTGGAATATAATTAAAAGGTAGATTAGATGGGTTAAGATTGCACAATCCTGGCTAAGAGCTGTCAAAATCCATCAGGTTTCTCAGTGTGATCACTTATAGATGGGTTAAGGATTAAAACTGCTGGCCCATTAACTATCATATAAATACTGGTAAATTAGTCAATTATTTCTACAATAATATTTAATATTGTGATAAATTTTCCTGTAAAAATCTTTTTAAAGCTTACTAAAATGTATTAAAATTAGGACTGGTGATGTGGCTCATGTACTCTGCAAGAATGAAGATCTGAGTTTGATTGTCATCACCCATGTTAAAAAAATTAAAGACTAAAAAAATGAAGCCTTGACTTTTAATTTAAGTCCTTTGAGGGAGAGACAGGTAGACTGTGCTTAACAATTCTTACAAATTTTCATGTTATAGTAGCATAGCTCTTACTGCCTGTTATGGTTTGACAAAGAGTATTCACTAAGTTAAAGGCTTTGCTTCCAGCTGGTAGATTCAATTCTTATGAGATGCTTTGATCATTAGAGCACCAGTTTAAACAATGGGTTAACCACTGGTGTGTTCACAATTGAATGACATTATTGGGAGGCAGTAGATGTTAATGAGGTAGACCCTGGATAGAGAAAACAGATGATGAGAGACATGGTTTTGAAGGGAGTATTTTGTTTCTGGTCCTTCCTGTCTCTCTCTGCTTCCTGTACATTGTGAAATGAGCAGCTTTGCTGCACCACATTTTTCCTGTCATGATGTTTAGACACACATTAGCTCCACACTGAGATGAGGCATATGACCATGAACTGACACCTCTAAAATCACAAAGCAAGATAAATCTTCCTTCCTTTGAGCTGTATGTCAAGTGTTTAACACAGCAAAGGAACACTAATTGGTACATCATTAAAACATTACAATATGTCTTCATAAGTCTCTGATCCATCCATCCATTCAGCCCCTTTATTGAGAATCTGTTTGATGCCCTATCATACTATAGATAATAAGAAAGATTAGATTTATCATTCTTTACTTAGTAACAACTTCAGAAGAGATCTTATATTATATTGAATAAAGTTGTTAAATAGAAATGGGAAGTAATTCTCTTATTGTTCAAGTTGCTTCTATGTAATTTAATTTGTGAAAAATGAAAGGCCTTGTTCTATATTTCCTTTGTTGAACTAAGCCAGGATTTTGGCTTCCTATTATCATGTAGAGACACATTTTAAGACCAAATTTTTATGAACTCTTCAATATAATGTATGAACTAGAATGAAAAAAAATGTATTTGGCTTATGAAAACCTCTCAGTAGTTACTGTCATCTCTTTAGGATTAAATCAATTGTTAAAATTTAGAATGTCTGCCTTCTTTCTATTCTATCATCTTTTTTGTTTAGCACCTTATTTAGCAATAAGATTATCATATCACTTTTCTCCTTGAGTAATTATCAATTTAGTCATTGTACTGATAGGCATTTTGAAAATTAAACCACTCTGGCTTTGCTGTGATGAAACAGTTTACTTGTATATTGTACTATTTATTTACTCTTCTATTGCTGAGAAGAGACACCGTGACCAAGGGGACTTACAAAGGAAACATTTAATTTGGGACTCATGGTTCTACAGCAGTGGATCTCAACCTGAGGGCATGACTCCTTTGCAAGTTGCATATCAGATATCCTGCATATCAGATATTACATTACGATACATGATAGTAGCAAAATTATAGTTAGGTTGCAATGAAAATAATTTACTGTTGGGGTCACCACAACATTGAGAACTGTATTAAAGGGCAGCAGCATTAGGAAGGTTGAGAACCACTGTCCTAAGGGGTAGTAGAGTCTATGACCATTATGAAAGGGCACATGGCACCAAGCAGGGCACATGGCACCAAGCAGGCAGGTGTGGTCCTGGACCAGTAGCTGAGTGCTTAGATCTAATCCACAAGCATGAGATGGAAAGAGTATTTACTGCAAATGGGATGGGCTTTGAAGTGACAAACTTCCACCAAGAAGGCTATATTTCCTAATCCTTTCCAAACAGTTCCATAAACTGAGGCCAAAGCAGTCAGCATATGAGCCTATGGGGGCCATTCTCATTTAAACCACATCATGTATATTTATGTGCCTTTTCTATAAATTTTTGGGGTTGTTTTCCCAGAATTTTTCCAAGGATTTCACGTCTTTTCTAATTGGTGTTATAGTTGGATTTTCTTTTAATATCCTCATCAGATATTAAATCCTGAAATAAGTTGAAAGATACTAGCTCATCATAAGGTTACAAAAAGACTATGTAGGAAATCTGTATTGCTTTTCATTCATTTAGAAGCCATCAAGCCTAAATTTTTTTCAGACAATATTTTTATTAGTTTTAATACATTGTTTTCTCAAGTATTTGGCCACTATATCTGTCACTGAATTTACTAGCATAAAAATCTTCATTTTTTATTTAAAAATGAAGTATTTTTAAATATTCCTTATATCCATAGTATTTCATTATATTTAAAAATTTTTAAATTTCTAGTGTTGGCAACATTATTATACTTGATAGTGGAAATTATTTCTTGGCTCCTCTGTGTAAAAATTTATTTAGATAACCTTTCTAAGAACCAAATTTTGATGCGTCAGCTTCTGCCCATGTAATTTTTAGCTTTATTATCTTGTGATACTTTTTTCTTAACTGTCTCTCACATTCTTTCTGTTTAATTTGATCTTTCATTTTTTGGTTTCTTCTTAATAATTAACTTGTCAAGATAAAAACCTAAGACATTAGTCTTAAATTTTTTTCTATTTTAATATAGAATGTTATTATTTTTCAATTTTTACACTACACTCGTAATTTCCTTTCACTATTTTTGATAAATTGCTTTGTATGTTCACCTAGTTAAAAATTAAAAAAAAATCTAACTCCCATTCTGGTTTATTTTTTAATCTTGGGTCACTTAAAAGTCTATTGTATGTTTTCTAATATTTGAAATCTTTAAAAGGTATGTTTTAATGTTATTATTTCTGGCTTTCAGCAACTGAAATTATGTTCCACATATTATAAATAATTCATTGGAGAACTTGTTTCTATTTTGCTTATCACAGATTCCTTCTGGGTCATAGTGATTACATCCAGTAGCAGGGAAGCAGCCAGAGGCACATCTTCTTTGTTACTTAACCTATTTTGTATTTCGTTCCCTTGAGTTTACTCAGTTTCCCTGTGTTCTCAACTGTACCCCTGTAGGTGAGCTTCTGATAGCCTGTAACCACTCATGCGGTTCTTTATACACAGCCACTCCAAGGTCCTTCTCCCATAAAAGTTACAAGAGGATCTGTTGAACTTTTATATAGAATTGAAGACCATAAGTACAAAGAATAATAGTCTCTTTCTTTCCGCCCTTCCTTTCCCTCTCCTTCTCTCTCTCTGCCTCTTCTACTTCCTGTCCTCTTTCTTTCCATCTACACACACACACACACACACACACACACAGGCTCATGTATCTCACAAATTACTTAATATCATCTAATTTATAGTTCAATGTTTATTTTATATAGATATACTGGAAATAACCATCGCTTACAAATATACAAGGAAGAATTTAAAGATTCTTTCCCTTAATTATGCTTGTTCTTATTCCCCATAATATAAATTTGTTAATTGCCATTCTAACTCTTACCTTAAAACCATCCTATTTTTTCCTTAAAATCAAATTTAATTTCCATTCTACTAAATACTTAACCACACTCTCCTCACAAATCCACAAAACCTGGTTAGAAGACAGCCTGAAGTATTGCACTATTACATAATAATCATATTAAAGTCTGCTTTGACCTTGAATCTAGGATTCTTCTAGAATACTTGGTGGGTTGTGATTTTTGTGATTATTGAAGCCTTTTCAGAAACTCTGATAAATATTTCTTTTGAGTATTTTAGAACCATGTTAAATGGAAACATTGTATTTATTTATTAATAATAATCATTAAATATATTCTTTTATAAAAGCTATTTTAGATGTAAAAAGGATATAGTTTAAAATATTTATCATTTATAAATACAAAAATTGTTCTATATATTCTTCTTTAGCATTAGTCCTACCAGCTTAAAATCATTACCCTTTTCTTGTAGTAAATATCATTCTTGTATTCATGAACTAGTTCCTATAACAAAGTTCCTGAAGTAAATATTTTTGCTTAAACTTTTCTAACTTTAAGTATCTTTCCAGTGTAGTAGATATGATGATTTTATAAAACTTTCATGAAGTTGAAGTGAGAAAACATATGTTAAACATCAAGCCTAGTGTTCAAACCATGGTACCTATTTAATACATATCAGCTTTCTCTCCTGTCTTTTTTTTTCTATCCTTTGCTTTTTTTTTTCTGCGTCATGTGCTGTCCATTAATATTTCTGTCCTCCATATTGGTAGAATAAGTGATTCCTAGAAAAATTCTAATACTAAAGTCTGTGATTTTTAGATTAGACTTACTTAACTATTTTCCTAAGCACTTACTAATACAATAACATTTTGCTTCCTAACAAGTCCTTTTGCTTTATTCAGAAGTGTCTGAGGAAAACCCCTTAAGGAAGCCAACTTTTCATAAATTTACAAATTCAATGCTTCATTCTTTTGCTGCCATTTTCCAACCTGTCAGACACATCTGTTTTGCTTTTGCTTCAGTGGGCTCTCTGCAGGAGCCTCTTTTCTGTCATGATTATCCAACAATCTCATTTTTAGCTCCTTGCACTGGCAGCTCCCTCCTGAACTGCCTTAAGATATTTTACAGATTCCTCCTCTCTTAGTGACTCTTAAGAGACTACTTGTGGGGGGATGGATTAAATCATCGACTCAAGTGTCATTCTAACCTCTATGCTCAATCTTTTTCTTAAATGAATAAATTATGTTCTGGGCGTCCATCTAAAGGAAGGTGCAAATGTACACTGTACCTCCTTCCTGGAGAAGACTCCCAGTCAAACTAAATTTTAAACATTCAGCAGTAGTACACCTGGTCTCCAATGCATTAACAAATGCATTAGGGCTCCAGGGTGTCTTCTAATGAAGAGCAGATCATGCCATTTCAGAGTTTCTTTGGATCTAATTCCAAAGGACTGTGTTCCCTCTCCATTGGGATGTTTTCCTTCAGGAACTAAGAATTTCTGGGTCCCACCTGCAAGCTACACTTCCCTCCATAATCCATTATCCTGCGTGGCACATGACATCTCCCTCTTCAGAACAGTTCCATTGCATTTCCCCCACCTCTGCAATGGAATCCAGAGTGGCAATCATTCACTTTGATGAACTTACTGAATTATAAATTTCCTAGAGTTGAGGATTTCTATTCTTCATCCTCTCTCCACATGAAAAATAGTACTTTCTTATGTATGTACTTCTGCTTTTGGGCATTTTGATCTGCCACTTGGCTTCTGCTGTCTCTAAGAGTCTCATCATGGTAGAATTGGATATAACTACTTCCTGACTTCTTTCCTGCATCTTTTTCTTCTCCAGTGTAGCCTGCACCTTGTCACCATCTTGACTTTTGAGTACAATACATATTATACTGTTCTTCTTTTAAAGTTCCTTGAGTAGCTTCCTATTAGTCTATCTGAAACTTATACTTAAAAATTTTCAAGTTTACCTATGAGTTAAAAATTTAACCACCTTGACATTGAATTCATAACCATATCATAAATTTATCATCTTATTAAGCCTCTGAATCTTATTTCTAACATTAACAAGCTTCACAATAACTTACATTTTGATCTCCCTTCGAATAAACCCTTTCAGAAGATGTTCAAAAAAGAATACATACTTCTGAAATATATACTCTTTAATCTTGTATATTTTTATCTTGAATGTGTACTCAGATTTAATCACATTAAAAATAAAAATATTTGATGAATTGGTTATTAAAGGACTGAGTGAGTGTGGTGGTTTGAATAGGAATGGTCTCCATAGACTCATGTGTTTGAATTAGGAGGTGTGGCCTTAATGGAGGAAACATATCACTGTGGAGTTAGGCTTCGAGGTTCCTTATGCTCAAATTGCACCCAATGTAGCACACAGTGTCTTTTTGCTGCCTTCAGATCAAGATGTAGAACTCTCAGCTCCTTCTCCAGTATCATGCAAGCCTATACTCTACCATGTTTCCTGCCGTGACGGTAATAGACTAAACATCTGAACTGTGGCCAGCCCCAATTAAATGCTTTTCTTTATAAGAGTTGCTGTAGTCATGGTGTCTCTTCGCAGCAATAATACTCAAACTAAGATAGTGATTGAAGCAGAAGAAAATAGATAACGTAACTTGTTAGTACTTGATGTTATACAATTATTTTAGTAACTGATGGACAGTGAAATGAGTCTAAGGAAAGAAATTAAAGAATCAAAAATACTATCAAAGTAGAAAATAAATACTTGGAGAGAAGAAGGTAAATGGGAATTTAGTAAATATAAATAAAAGGGATTTAGAGTCTTGTACAGAAATTGTTGAACATATCTGTGACCTTGAAAATTTTTGGCTAGTCTATCCACTTGTGCCTATATCTGGAAGGAAGTAATTCATATGCCCAGACAGCAGCAATCCAGACTATCTGTGAACTTATTAGGTATTTTTTTATTGGGAAGAATATTTTGTGAATTTCACATCATTCACCCTGTTCTCTACCCACTCCAGGAAGAGTTCTTCTAGTTTCTGGTTGGTTTCCTGTCCTGGGAGCTCATCTGGTGCTTGCCTGGTACTGGTCTGGTAGTCATCACAGGCTATCCCATGCTGCCAAAATGATGTTGGTATCCATCTTGCTTGTTTTTCTTCAGGAATGTTAGGCTACTATTCATTCAAATGTTCATAGACCAGAACACTGAATGTAGATATAGCCTCTCTCCTTTCTGCCACATACTGATGTACATGTGACACAGCAGTCACATCTGCAATGGCTCTAGGGGCAGGGCTTATTATGTATTTAAAATGAAATACATCAAAGACTCTGTAATGGTTTAAGTCAATTAGCAAACTATTGGATTTGAGTTGAGCAGTTTTTGGATGAGTCTACACTACTCAACTGAAAAATGCATGCAAAAAATATGGAGAGAAAAATAGTAGTTAGATTGCTCCTTAAAAACGGGAAAAGATTATATTTGGCCACATTGGTATTGATCTTTGTATATTGATACAAAATTAAGGGTAACGCTTCTTAAAGGTATTGTTTGTAGTAATACTTAAAAATGAAATGTCAAGTTTTGACCTCTCGCTACCAACCGACATAAACTGTTTAGGATAATTAAGAAACGGAAACTAATAGTCATGAAAACGTGTCATTTTGTTAGTTACTATGACAGTCTATCACAGTTATTTTCTAAGCTACTCAGAAATCAAGTTGCTAAGAGACAAGCAATATTTGCTTATCTAAATATAAGAGATAGATAGGGCATCTTCAAAAACCTCAAGAGATCTGAAGAATATGGCATTCAAAGATGTTTTCTTAACTTAAGATTTTTTTATATTGAGACATGTCAGCTCCTGACAGCACCCCCTATTCTACTCCAAGTAGAAGATGAGCATCGAAGAATCTCCAGTGTGAGATGGTTGAATTAGTGGCAAGCCTATCTCTTGGCATGAAAAACCCCTTGCTTCAGCTGTAGACAGACTGCTGTCCAAAAAGGACAAAACTTGGCAGCAGGTAAGTCGACAGCCTAGCTCTGCCAAGACAGGGTAGGTAAATCCTTCATAATTCCTGCTCTACAACCAATGTCTGTCAGAGAAATGGGGCCAAATGGCTGAAAATTGATGCTGTAATGTATAGAGAGAAAATGGGAACTGTCCAGGCAGCACTGGTATGTCATTTTTTAGTTTTGGAAGCTGCAGGCCCTGCACTT
>CAJQZJ010034004.1:847471-884277 GCA_907164525.1 Lophiomys imhausi
ATGGACGTAATATTAAGATTATATTGGGCTACATAGGCATTGATCTTGGTATATTGATACATAATTAAGAGTATATTTAACCACAATTGAATAGATCTTTGTATATTGATACAAATTTAAAGGTAATGCTTCCCAATGGTATCATACCTAGAGATACTTAAAAATAAAATGTGAAGCTCTGACCTCTTGATACCAACCGTCTAAAACGGTCTAGGATAGTTAAAACAAACTCCTAGTCATGCAAACATGTCTCTTTGTTGGCTACTATGACAGTCTATCACAGATATTCTCTAAACTACCCAGTAATCAAGTTGCTAAGAGACAAGCAACATTTGCTTATCTAAATACAAGAGATGGATAGGGCATCTTCAAAAACCCCTTGAGATCTGCAGAATATGGCATTCAAAAATGTTATCTTAAATCAAGATTTTTTTTTATATCGAGACATATCAGCACCTGACGGCAACCCTATTCTACTCCAAGTAGAGGATAAGCATCGAAGAACCTCCACTGTAAGATGGTTGAATTGGTGGCAAGCCTTTCTCTTGGCATGAAAAAACCCCTTGCACCAACTGCAGACAGACTGCTGTCCAAAAAGGACAAAACTTGGTAGCGGGGAAGTCGACAGCCTAACTCTGCCAAGACAGGGTAGGAAAAACCCCTTGCTTCAACTGTAGACAGACTGCTATCCAAAAAGGACAAAACTTGGAAGCAGGTAAGTCGACAGCCTAGCTCTGCCAAGACAGGGTAGGCGAGTCCTTCATAACCCCTGCTCTACAATCAATGTCTGTCAGAGAAATGGGGTCAAATGACTGAAGATTGATGCTGTAATATATGGAGAGATAATGGGAGCTGTCCAGGCAGCCACTGGTATGTCATTTCTTAGTTTGGGAAGCTGCAGCCCTGCACTTCCTATATAATCAGATATATTTGTCCCTCTCAGGTCTCTGAGGTGGTTGAAGAATAGATAGCTAGAGTCTCATAGTTAAATTTTGAGTTGTTTGGGAATCAAGAGGGTGTTCTAAGAAGATGCTTTTTAAATTGTGATGAAAGTTGAGTTGGATATAGAACTTTAAACTCATGGAGATAGGTCGACAGTAGAATGTTGAAGTCAGGTGCCAAATACATAGAGACTGGACATTGGGATTGTATGCCAAGCCATATAACTCTCATAGTTTTGGCCTAATTACCTCTGTTGTTTTGTATTGTATTTATTATTATAAGAGTAAGAGCCATTTGTTGGACTGAAAGGGGGAGCTGTTGGGGGGAAAAGATATATCTTAAACTTAAAAAAAAAAGGAAGGGGATGGGTGGGTTAAGGCGGAAGAGGGTGGGAGGGTGGGACTGGAGGCGGGGTAGGGAGGGGATTTCAATTGAGATGTAACTTGAAGAAATAAAAAATAAAGTAAAAAAAACCAAACAAAAAAAATAACATCCATAAGTATGTTTTTAGAAATATAATAGCCCTGTAGGGAGTTAGATTAATTAAATTAGATTTAGAAAATATCTAGGGGTTTCTAATACAGTCTCTTAATTCGGGGCATGAAGATCAACTTGGCTGTGAGCGATTAGCTTATCAGCTTGTGGAAAAACAAGGATGAAGTCAGGTGAAAACAGGAAACAAACCGGAGACTTAAAGGACTGAAAAACAAGGTTGAAGTAATGGACTAAGAAACAAAGTATGTGGTCTGGCATTGTTTTCAGCTGCTAAGTGGGCAGAGCCCAAATTAAGCTGAAACAGGTGGAACAAGGGGAGATCCTGTTTAAGGATGGAGCCAGATGCCCCCCCCCCCATTCTAGAGAGCTGCGAGTGTCCTGCTGGAGAAAGTGCTGGTGAACTGATGGCCAGATCTCCCTGAGGCAGAAAGAAGTTGGTGAGCAAAGAAAGCCTCAGCAAGTCAGCAAAAGGCCAAGGACTAAACCCTGTGGCTCAGCTTTTGCCTAGAGGGGTTTGACCTGTCCGAACAGTGGCCTAAAGGAAACTGTGGAGGCAGAGTTGCTGATACAAAGGAAATAAGTTGGCCTTCAGACAGCTGGGGTCTCCCAGAGAGAAGAAAGCCTCAAGCCTTATTTAAAGTGAGATTGCCATAGCCAATTTACTCTTATGAATCTACATCTGAGATATTCCAGAAAAAAAGGACTGCTAAATGCATTAAAGTGTCTACCACAGAGACTGTGTTCCTGATGACTGAGGATCTGCCCCAGAGACTGTATCCTTCTAAAAGGTTAGGGAAATAGTTGTAATAATTATTAATAGGTTTAGGGGTTAGGTTAAAGGGGTTGTAGGAATTTATGAGGTTAATAGTTAAGAAATTATTGGTATTTGTTATAAGTGAATAGTTATCAATAAATAAATATTTGATAATTTTAAAAGGTTCGGTAGCATAGCCCACTTAGAATTTTATTTTAGAAAGACACTGAGTTTAAATGGTCATATTTTTAAGCATCACTGAAATAAGAGATAATATCAAATTTTATCTTTATCTTAAAAATGTTATGTTAAATGACAAAAATGACAAAATAAATAGAAAAATGTAAAATTCTTTTAATTATATCATAGAAATTGATTCTCTAAAAGAAAACCTTTCTTCATCACTTGGCCAGTGAAGATCATTTTTTGAGAATAGATAGTTTTATGATCAAGTAGGTAATTAAATAATGGTGTTGATGCCACTGAAGAGGACATGATTCAAGGGTAAGTCTTCATGATTCAAAGGTAAGTCTTAGGGAGTAAAATGGCTAAGCCTCTCAACAGATATATAGGCTTCATTCATAGAAATCAAAGAAAGCCTGTTAGGTTGACTCACCTTAGTCTCCACTTCTCTTATGAAAAGTGAGAGGAGGAATTTTTGTTTAGAAGAAAAAAAATTTAAACATTTTTGTTTAAAAATTAAAAATAAAAAATAATAAAAATTTGTTTAAAATTATGAAATATTTCATCTTACCTCTGATCTTTGTCTTGAGACTTTCATTCTCAACTGGGAGCCAACTATCTCTCTTTTAAATAAC
The DNA here is from genome assembly GCA_907164525.1 of Lophiomys imhausi. Lineage (NCBI taxonomy): Eukaryota > Metazoa > Chordata > Mammalia > Rodentia > Muridae > Lophiomys > Lophiomys imhausi. The sequence goes on from CAJQZJ010034004.1 coordinate 850,481, forward strand.
AAGTGACAAGTTGGAGGAGATGTTTCATGGTCTCCAGTCAGCATTCCTGTTCCTATACTAGGAACAATTCTACCAGCTCCACTTAATCTCTCTTCAGTGATGAAGTCCAGTCTTATTTCAGGCCAACTTCTTTACTTATTCTAGAAAATCTACCACCTGTCTTCTTCATCAGAAAATACCTTACTGGATTGTGTCCACCAAATTAAACATAAAGATGTCTTGATAGTCACTACCTGTTATACCCACCTCTTTTTTGTTCTAGTTCCAAAGAAGTTAAATGTGGTAATTGAATGAAAAGGGCCCCACAGGCTCATGGGGAGTTACAATACTAGGAGGTATTGCCTTGTCGGACTAGGCATTGCCTTGTTGGAGGAATTGTGTCACTGGGGACTGGCTTTAAGTTCTCAGATGCTCAAGCCACATCCAATGTGGCATTCTTTTGCTGCCTGGAGATACAGATAGATGTAGAACTCTCAACTCCTTTCCCAGCACCATGTCTGCCTGCACATGGTCATGCTTCCAGCCATGATTATGATGGACTAAGCCTCTGAAATTGTAAGCCAGCCACATTTATATGTTTTCTTTATAAATGTTGCCATGATCATGTTGTATCTTCACAACAATAGTAACTGTAACTGAGATATTCCATTCCAGGAATATCATTTCAATCAATTTATTAGTTAATTCCTTGATGTGTGAAAACTACATCCAAATGTTTCCTCACCAAACCACAAGGACATCTCCTCAACTATGTTCATAGCAGCTTTATTTGTAATAGCTAGAAAGTGGAAACAACCCAGGTGCCCCTCAACCAAAGAATAGATTTAAAAAAAAAAAAAACTGTGGTACATTTACACAATTGAATACCAAGCTGTTAGAAACAAGGAAATTATGCAATTTGCAGTCAAATGGATGGAACTAGAAAAGCTATCCCAAGAAAGATGCACATGACATATATTCACTTATAACTGGATTTTAGTCATATAGTACAGGAGAGCTATCCTACAACCAACAGACCGAAATGAATAGGAACATGGACTTTGTTACCTGTTAGTGGGACATTTTGCCCTTGTGGGCATGCTAGGTAGGCCCCCAGTTCAAGAGGAAGCTCTTAACCCTGATATGACTGCTGAACTGAGTGGGACTGGTAGGTAGGGGCACCCCACACCAGAGGACTTGAATAGATGGGAGAAGGGGGAGAAGGTGGGAGGGTGAGACCAGGAGGGGTGGAGGGAGGAGACTGATAGAGATGAGATGTAACTTGAAGTAATAAATAAGCATAAAAAAGACTTCCTATGAATTGGCTTCTCTCTTTATTTCCCCTCTCTTCTTTCTTTCCATCCTTTTCCTCTTTCACTCCCTTTTCTTATTCTCTTTATTTTTGTCTCTCTGCCCATCATTCCTGCATACACTCCTTGATTATCTCATTCCTTTCACACTGCTATCACAAAATATGACAAATGGTTACTTCATAAAATGACTTTTTTTTCTCATAGTTTTGACTCCTGGAAAGTCCAATATCAAGACACAGCCTGATTAGTGTTGTCTTATCCATGGGTTGTGTCTTCTCTGCCTCCTCATGAGGTAGGATGATTTAAGGATTTTCTCTTTTTATAAAAAATGGGTTTTTTTATTACTTCAGGTTACATCTCCATCATAGTACCCTCTTTCCACCCCTCCCAATCCCGCCCTACCACTCTCTACCCCCTATCCCTTCCAATCCACTCCTCCAGAGTGGAGTGTCCCTATATATCAGTCCCCTGCCCCAGTTCAACAGTCACATGAGGGCTAAGAGCTTCCTCATATACTCGGGGCCTGCATGGCAGCACCAATAGGGCAAAGTGTCTCACTGACAGGTAACAAAGTACATTCCTGTTCCTTTTGGTGTGCTGGTTGTAGAAGAGTTATCCTGTACTATATAGCTAAAATCCAATTATAAGTGAATAGATGTCATGTGTATGATTTAAGGATTTTCTTAGAGTCTCTCCTATAAGGTCATTAACTTCACTTAGGTCTTCATGACCTAATCACTTTTCAATAACTCTACCTTTAAGACCATCAATCCATGACTAAGTATAAATGTACATATTTTGAAAGCACAGAGTCAAATGACAGAATTGAATGTATCACAGGCCAACTCCTCTAATGTTAAGTTTACTATGAAGATTGCCACAATTCCAGATTCTCAAGGTGGTAGACATTTAAGCTTGCCTAGGTAGTTACTAAGTAGATTTACCATAACATGCATGTATCTTTGTATAGACATATGCTTGCATATATCACAGAGAAATTATTGGAAGGGCTGGATCAGAAGGTCAACATGTTCATCTCTTAAAGGAACATGTTCATCTTTTTCCGTCCTAACCAGAAATTATTGAGAGTTCCAATTGCTGTGTACCCTTGCAAAAATTAGGGATCAGGCTTTTACATTTTTAGATATTCAAAATAAGGCATTCCGTTGTCATTTTCCACATATTTTTATAATGGCTAGTGATTCTGAGCCATTTCTCCAAATGCCTATTTGTACCCATATATCATACATGATAAATATTCTTAATGTTTTTTGTTTATTTTTGGGTTATGTATTGTCTGCTTTGGCTTTTGAGAATTTTTTTAAAACACATTTTCATTCTTTATTATATTTATTGGGAGTATTTTATCCAAGCTGAGTCTAAAGTTCTCATTTTAAAAGTGCATTTTGAAGAGTAGAACTTTTAATTTTTATGATAACTTATACTCCAAATGTTTTATGAATTAAGATCTTGCATTATATCTAAGAAATAATTGCTCAATATGAGGTTACAAATGTTTTCCTACATAGTTTTTGGCTTTAAATTTTATGTTTACATTTATTCTATGTTTGAATTAAGTTTGATGGTATGATAACTGGATCAAAATATACTGTTTGCTCATAGAATTTTTAATATAACCTTAATTGTTTGTCTAAATTTAAAATCAACAACATCTAGGCTTAGAGATATCTTTCAGTGGTGTCTAAGTAGAAATTAAACTTCATAATATGGCTATTTCATGTTTCTTATTAAGTGAACTGTGGTAGCTTATGTTCCTTAAGAAATTTGTTCTTTCTAGCTAAGTTTTCACATTTATTGACATGTACATAAGTTCTATGTAATAAGTTCTTATACTTGAAGTATATATGGAATACATAGTTACTTCAGTTCTCACTCTTGGTTTTAATACTCTTTATTTTTTGGTAAGCTTGGGTACAATTAAATTAGTTTCCAGCCTGTAAAAATCTATCATTGACTGATTATTTACTTTTTTGCTTTTTATTTAGTTAGTTTTAACCTTAACTTTTCATAATTTTCTCATTTCATCTTCCCTTAACTTTAACATGAAGATTTGGGCTTCATCTTTCTTTTCTTGCTTTACTTTTTAAGGTAGAATCAGAGGTCACTGCTCTGAGAACTTTTTTTTTTTTTTCTAATTAGGCATGTATGGTTATAAATTCCCCCCCCCACCACCAAGTTCTGCTTCAGTTGTGGCCAACACATTTTGAGATGTGTTTTCATTTTCATTCCACTTAAAGTGATTTCTCATTTCCCTTTTGGTTTCTTTTTCAACCCATGGTTTATTTATAGTGTGTTATTTAATTTCAAAATATTTGGGGATTTTTCTATTAACCGATTTGTAACTTAATTCCATGGCAGTAACAGAAAATATTTTATATGAAACCTTTCTAATTATGCGAGGCTTGTCTTATGACCTTTGTACATATAACCTTGCTCAGTGTGTGTAGACATATGTGATGCTGGGTGTTCTGCTATTGGTATATGGTGTCCTCATCATGGATACTGAGGTCAACTTAGCTGTTGGTTGAGAATGTTGTTCCAGGTTCCTATTTCCTTAAGGAATTTCCCTCAAATTGATCTTTAAATGTTGGGAGCAAAGTGTTAAATACGCACAGGGTTTGTGATTTTTCCCATTTCCAAATGGGATTCTGTCAACATCTCGATGCTCTGGTTTCAATTTGTGATTGTTGTATGCTCCTGAGGAACCTGGCCTCTATAATCCAAGCATCTTCTTTGTCCTTACCAATGTTTGTCTTTGAATACCTTTAGAATTTTTAATATAGACTCTTCACATTGTTTTATTACTGTTCATACAATGAACATATCTGTGGTTGCATGAAAACATATTTATGTGTTCAAAAATATATCAGATATGTGCTGTGCACTTATATAAACTATATGCCCTGAAAAATACGTTTTTTTGTTTTGTTTTGTTTTGTTTTGTTTTTTTGTAAAAATATCGAGCACAGTAATCCTTCATTTTACTGAAACTGAGCTCTGACTTTCCAGGTTTAAATTTGTTGTCCTGTTATTTGTGTTATTTGTCCCATTTGTTCTGTGTTCTCTAGTCCTCCTCTCTTTTGTCTTTTGTGTAAAAAATCATAATTTTTGTGCTTTATCTCCTTTACGGGCTTATCTGTGTTAACATTTTCTTGTGTTATTTCAATGGCTTCTTCCAGGTGCATCATATTAAATTTTAATTACCAATTTTCTTTTACGCAATAATGCAATATCCTATTATATAACTCACAATACAAGTTTGGTCATTTACTATCTGCTATTTGAACCCCTTCTCTTTGTTCATTTGAATATAATGTATCAATTCCATATTTGCCAATTGATTTCAAAAAGATAATGTTTGCTCATTGGTGAAGTTTTCCTTCTGTTTGTCATACCTGAATTCATTGAGTTTATATATATGCACTTATTCTTGAATTGTTTTCCTTGGGTGATTTTTCTATTAGTGTTTCTTCTTTAGGACATCAGTTGCAAATGAAAATTTCTTCAGAATTCTCCAATGTTACTTATGTTTTCTCATTTATTTTCTATTTCTGTTTGCATTATCATTTCTACCATTACTTCTTGAAGCACAAGGTTTCATTTGCTGTGTCAATTTGCAATTAGTTCCATATTGTCTTATAGAATACTTCTTATCCTAATAATTTGATAATTAAAAAATTTTTTTCTTCTATTTTATTTTTTATTATTTTATTTTGAATTATTTTATTTTATCTTATTTTTGAGACTAAATCTTACTCTATGGCCTAGATTAGTCTGGAATTCACTATTAAATTAAATGCAGCCTTTAACTCATAGATTTCCTCTTGAATCAACCTCAAACATGGTTCCAGTTTCATTTTTAATTGTTATCTTTAATTAAAAAATAGTTTCCATCAAAATTTTGAGGGTAACTGCACTAGTTGATTTTGTGTGTCATATTACCACAAGCTAGAGTCGTCAGAGAGGAAGGAGTCTCAGTTGAGCAAATGCCTCCATGAGATACAGCTCTAAGATATTTTCTGAATTAGTGATCAATGAGCCTACCCATGGTGGGTGGTACCACCCATGGGTTCTTAGTCCTTTCTATAAGAAAGCAGGCTGAGTAAGTCATGTGAAACAAACTATTAAGCAGCACCCCTTCATTGCCTGTACACTCAGCTCCGGCCTCGAGTATCATCTCCTGAGTTTCTTTACTGATGAACAGCAATGTGGCCAAACAAACTTTTCCTCCTCAACTTGCTTTCAGGCCATGGTTTTTGGTCTCAGCAAGAGAAACCCTAAGAAATGAACCAATACTATTGGCAATAATCTGCTATTTTAGGATGATCTACACTGAAGACAATATGTTTGAATTACAGAACATGGAAAAATCCAGCTGATATTCAACTGAGAGCTTCATTTCTACTGTCTAGTGTTCATAGTGGAAGATACTATGAAAACTCACCTGACTATGAACACCGTGAGCTACAGTAATGACATATCTGACAAGATATATCAACTTGTCTAATAATGCCACAAATATTATGGAAATAACAAATCACCTTTTAAAAATGAAATTATGTCAACCCAACAAGATGGAAAACATACTTGATATTGCCAATTAGGCCGAGAACTTAAGACAAGACTGGTCATAGGTCTTAGGGGAAAACTAACTATTATTATTCTGCTAACTGGACATAGTATTAAAATGTTACAGTAGATTGTATTAACATAGAAATCCAACTTCTCAATGTGCAGAAAATAATAGACTTCAGGGTTGTTAGCCTTAAAGAGTATGGTTATATCACACCTTTCCCTTCAAATTTCAGGGATCTATGTGGAGGAGGGGGTAGAAAAACTTTAAGAGACAGAGGTGACAGAAGACTTCTACGAAACAATGTTTTCCAGCCATAATAGAGTAGATGTACATGCAAACTCACAGAGATTACAACAGTGTGCAAATGAACTGCACAAGGTTAAGCTAAAGAAAAAGCCAACCATGAAGTAGAGAAGAGAAGGTGGACATAAAAATTCTACTCTTAGATGAGGTGCTATGATCTTGGATAGGTGCTGGAAAATGGGAAGTCAGTTTTCTTCAATGGAGTGACACCTAGTACTTGTTCTTCCAGGCAGTCTTCATGCTTAGGAATAATTGACCACTACAAATTTTACTAGATGTTTTCTGTTGCATTTTTTAGATGGATGAGAGTAGGCATGGGGACAGGAACTGGAACTGAAGGATGGAAGGAGAGAATATAGGAAGAGAGGACTGGTATAGGAGTGCTCTCACGGTGTGATGTGGAAACCCAGTACAGTGGAAACTTCCTGGAACCTATGAAAGTGACCCTATCAAGGACTAGTAATGGAGAATTTGGAGCCTGAAACTGTCATCTTCTGTAACCAGGCAAGACTCCCAGTGGTGGGGCTGTGACAACAGCTCAGCTACTAATCCTTCAACCCACAACCTGTCCTGACTGCAAGATGCATTAGGGCAATGAAGGCTCAGAGCTCGTGAGAGTGGTCAAACAATGACTGATAAACTTGAGTCCTAAGGGAAGAAGAGATGGAGTTCATGGCTGATACTGCCTATATGGCCAGGATCTGGAAGCTTGATGGCAAGGAGACCTAGGGTAGACTGACAAAAAAAAAAAAAAAAAAAAAAAAAGGCAATGAAATGATTCCTAATGATATTCTGCTATACTCATAGATCAGTACCTTGTACAATCATTATCAGAGAAGCTTCCTCCAGGAGCTGATGTGAGCAGGTGCAGAGACCCACAGTTAAATATTACACAAACTCCAGGATCCCAACAGAAGAAGTGGAGGAAAGATTGCAGGAGCTAGAGGGATCAAGAGCATAAGAACCCAATCCAGAGAATCAACTAATCAGGGCTCATAGGGGCTAACAGAGACTGCAACAGCAACAATGGAGCCTGCATGGATCTCTGCTAGGCCATCTGTATACATACTGTGGTTGTTTAGCTTGGGGATTTTGTAGGATTCCTAACAGTGGGGGCAGGGCTGTCTGTTATCTTTTGTCAGTTCCTGGGACCCTTTGCCTGGTTTGCCTCATCCAGCCTTTATATGAGGGTTTGGGCTCAGTCTTATTGTATCTTGTTTTGCCACATTCAGCTGATATCCCTGGGAGGCCTGCTGTTTTCTGAAGAGAAGCAGAGGAGGAGAAGATCTGGGGGAGAGAAGAGGTGGGTGGGAAACTGGATGGAGGGGAGGGAGAGGGAGCAGCAGCTTGGATATATTGTGTGTGAGAAGAATAAAGAAAAAAATCTAATATATTTAGATAGATGATAGTTACATAGATAGATGATCAATAGACAGATGGATGGATGATATATATAATAGATGAAAAAAAGAAAGAAAGAGAAAGAAAGAAAAGTAATTTCCATGTCTTACCAACATTTCCAACCTTGAGGCTGGAGAAACTGCTCAACAGAAAAGCACTCTTGCTACCTTTGCTGGGAATCTGAGTTGGTGCGAAGCACTCACATTGCCTATAGCTCTAGCTCCAGGGGATCTAATGCCGTCTCTGTGCCTCCAAAGGGAATGGCATCATACAGACAGACACAAGCACACTAAAACAAAAAGAAAAAAATTTCAATCTTTTTTTCTAGGTTTTCAACACGTAGAATATTATTATTATAACTAATTATTTTTATTAAGTAATTCTAGCTTGTATTTTTCAGGTACCTTTGTCTAATTGATTATTGCCTTATGTCAAACTAAAACCCCTTGGAATTATAAGCTAAGTAGACTCCTTCCCCCTTAAAGTTGTTTTTGTCAAGATATTTTACCATAGGATCAAAATGAAATTAATGTGCACATAAAACACACACATAGATTTGATTCGGTGGCCATTGCATCTTTATTATCCTATATACTTACTATCTTTTATTGTTATAAATAGAGAAATACATATTAAAGTTCAAAAATCCATTATACCCAAAATGATTGTTGTCAGCTGAGAAGTCGATCTAGCTCTCCAATACATTTTACTACTTAGCATTTATTTGTATATTCCAGGCTAACACCATCAGTATAAGGACAAGTTGATTACTATGGCTCGAGAGGAAAATTTGTTTTCTGATACCTTTACTATGAGTCTTTCCTTGAGGTTTTTTTTTTTTTTTTGAAAAAAATTTTTCTTTGTTATTATTTAGTGACATGAATCTTTAAATGGATTTGTATATCAAAGAGATGTGTGGGCAGCTTTTGACTCACATTCAATTTCAAAGAAGTGTTTATTTTTCCTAATTGAGATTTAAAGTAGGGCTTCTTTCATTTAATTTTCAACTGAAAAGAGATTCTTAATCTCGTGTTTTACTATTACTTTCAGTACAGTTGATAATGTCTTATAGCACCTGTTATAATTACCCATATATTAAAGGGCTAAGGAAAGAGTTTTTGTGGTAAATACATCTATGCTCATGCTACTTCTGGGTTTTGGTAACTACAGTGCCGTAAGCAAGTTACTTTATTCTATCTTTAATGCTATTAGTACATTTACAAAATAATTTGTTACTACTAATTGCTATATACTATAAGCAATAGATATAATATATACCAACACTTTTACAATAAGTGTTAAGTAAATTGCTACATTTCGTTAATTTGTAAATTACAAGTGTTTAGTATTAGAGTTTAGTGCATAGTGATTGAATAGATAGATGGATAAGATCATTTCTTTATTTTTAATTAAAAATAGTTCAATACATTTTGGTATTTTGAGGGTCTCCTGTAGTCCAGTTTCAAAGCAACTATGGAGGTATAGATAGCCTTAAACTTCTTATCCTTCTTCCTTTACATCCTAAGTGCTGGGATTTCCTGTGCTGTGCTACCATGCCTGACCACAATGCTTTCTTTAGCACTTCTAATATTAGATAGCTTTAGTTATGTAAAAGGAGAAGATGAAGTGACTTTTAGAGGTGAAATTAAGTTAAGTGAAGAGTTCAATATGAAAATAAGCAAAATATCACACATCCAAGACCCAAGGAACATCAGGGAAGAGAAGTGAAAATAATGCAAGAGCTGGAGGATAGAGAGATGTACAGCATAAAGATGTTAGCTGAACAGGCCATAGCCATTTCATTGACAAATCCACTTGTAACTACATTTATTTCTGCTATATTTGGCCCTCAACATTTCGTCATGGGTGAGAGGGAGAATAATGAAGTCCCACCCCTCCATAAGGGACTATTGGAAATAATGATTGCTTTGAGAGGGGTGTCATTGTATTATCAATACGCACTGATACAGTTCTCATGCTTCTGTAAATGAATTCCTTCCCACATTCCTGCATGAAGCTCTAATTAAACTCAATGGGTGCCACACAAAAAGAAGACATGAAATTAGAGGGAACTGGTTAGGAAGAGGGGTTTCAGTGGGAAGCAGGGGGTGAGAGAAAAGAATGAGTGAAAACAAAGTATAGAATATAATTGCATGAAACTGTCAAACAATAAAAGGTTAAAAACAGAAAATTATGATATAAAGCATAATTTATAAGCTAATTCAAAGAATTTTAGTTTTAAAAATACAAATTCTGAAAGAACAGGATTCTAGTTTGCACTTAGTAGATCTGTGATATTAAAGAAACATATTATAAATTTTAGATGAACCACAGAAATTGCAATTCTAATATATCAGGCCTGAAAGGGATTTTAGAAAGTATGAGGTGGTGTCAATACAAAATTATTTAAAACATGGAACTGATATCAAGAGGTAATAACTGAATCTAGGTAATTGTTTTTGAGTGATGCACTTTCATTACATTATTTATAGTCTTTGCTAAGAATTATTTGTACTTATCTCTATACCTCAACCCCTTCATACATTGAGTGGAAATAATGATAACTACTGCAGAGATTCAATATGTACCCCAGAGCCTTAGCATATGAGTATATTATAACCATGTGGAATCGCTTTATAGCAGTATTACTATAACGTGTTTTAGAAGCAAAATTCACACTGTCTGCATGGCATTAGCCAAGCAATGGTTAACACTATTCTCAGTGTCATATGTTACTAAGCCAAAGCTGAACATTATAGATTTAGAAGTTGTGAAAATTTCAGAAAATTTGACTTCTAAACAAGTTTTATAGAAAGCAAACCCTCATTTGAGGTGGGTCAAATGCTCTTGACCCAATTGATTCTTTAGCATTTATTCTCTAGTGTAAGGGAGAGCAGACTAATTATTACACATAGCACATGATAGGCCAAGCCTGGGCAATCATATGCAGTGCTCAGATACTCTCCATTGCATTGGAAGTAAAAGATAATGGTGGTTTGATTGGTTATGAGAGGAAGGTTTGGAGAAAGAAAAAACAACAGTGACAAAAACAAACAAACAAACAAACAAACAAACAAACAAACAAACAAACAACAACAACAAAAAAACAATGAGCAGCTAGTTGATTGAAGTCTTTGGTCTTGATAAATGTGCAGAGAAGATTCCACTTCCTAACCAGATGTATGCTGCATATGGAAATAGTTATGTCTCTCCTAGAGGGGTTCATGTTCAGCACTCTATCATGTAACATTAGAAAAAACATTTCAATATAGATTTAGAAATGCAAATCAATTGAGTATTTCTACAGTCACTTCAGAGACCTCAGCATTTTAAGGCACTCACACTAAACACGAGTGTGCTGCCCTTGCTCTACTCCTATACTATTTCATCATATTTTTATTTGCACTCTTCATTATATTAGTGATTTGACGTTTGTTTGCTTGTTTATTCGTTTCTGGGTGTGTATGTATGCCATCGCATACTTGAGGTTGGAGGCCAACCCTCAGGGTTCACCCTTTCCTTACACTATACTCGGTCATCAGGTTAAACTGGGGTTTCAAGCTTGTTGGCAATCTCCACTGAGATGTCTTTCTAGCCCCAGGGTTATTTAAATGATTACAATGGAAAAAAGGGGAAAGCATGGAATAGGGATTTGAACAAATCTTTTAGGCGTTTATTCATTTGAGGAATTTCAAACAGTACAGTGTTGTCATGCACATTCTATATCGGAAATTTGCTTCATGTGTAGAGGGGAAAGGACTAAACCAGTGAATTAGTACTGAAGATTTAGCCAATGGTGTTTAAACAGCAGCATGCTTTGAGACTCAAGCTTTTTCCATGTGACATGGATAACATAGGGAGGCAAACTCTTTTTCCTTACAGCTTTTATGGTAATGACACTTCATGGTATTTGAAAAGTTGCCAGATGTATCTACAAGATCTGAGGAATATCACATTTATATGAGTATGACTTTAACTTCTCGGCAGGCAGATGCTTGCCGAGATATTATTTGAAAGGCTTCTTGACTTCAGCACTCAGAGCAGAGATCCATGCGAGGGAAGGGTTAGCCAACAGTGTCTGTTGAGTCTTATTTCCTGAGGACCCTACCCTTGCTGGAGTCTTCAGATTGATGGCCAATAGTAGTAGAGAGGAAAGCAGGTGCTGCTCTTTTTTGTTTTTTGTATTCCTATGTAATATTTTATGCCTTTAGGGGGAAAAATAACATAATATGGCATCTCGTTGAAATGCACATGAGGGGGTGCTCCTGAAGATCTTATGGTCCCTCACACTCAGTGCCTGCTACACATTTGGCAAATTTGACTTTGAGCAACTTTTAGTCTTATGAAAATTCTTTTATTATCTATCTTTAATAATGAAAGATTATTTTAAGTGTATCTTCAGATTAAATAATTAAAACCTTTACATACTGTTACATAGCACTATTAGTTATAACTGAAGAGAAGTTCCATATACTGTACATAGTATCATGAATGACAAACACTAAATGGTCACACACTGTTTAAATAACTTTACTAGCTAGAATAATGAAGTTTGTAAGTTCTATACTTTTTACTACACAGGATATAGTTAGAATATGAGAAGACATATCTCATTTGACATAAAGATATAGGCAGAGGGACTATTGTCATGTTTTTCCTGATATTTTTGTGCAAAAGCGATAATATAGAAAAAAGTAAAATCTTCATAAATTCCTTAGGAATATTTTCATGATTGTGATTTATAATTGTAATTTAGTCAGAGACTTTATGGAGCTCAGTTACAGTATTTCTTTGACATTTTACAGGAAAATGGAAAATAACTTTGCTATTATTCCTCCTTTTGCAAATGTACTGCTATCGGCCTTTGATAGATGACTGTCTTGATTGCTGAATGTTCATTCCATCTCCTCCTCTGCCTCTGTGAGGAAAACTTTCCAGAATTTGTCTTTTGTAAGACGTTCTCTGAGATGTAACTTTATTTAGAGCCCAAAGTAGGAAAAGTGAGGTCAAAATGCCACTACTAGTCAGTACAGGCCAAATATTGTAAGAATGCTGCCTGAAACAACAACTTCGCACTCTTCCCTTCCTTCTTTCTCTAATTACTTTCACCATCATGCATTCTACGGCATATTTGTTTATCTTAGCATGAAATGCCAAGGGAGATCTCAAGTTCGGGACATTAGTAGTTCAGTTAAGGGTGTTTTTGTTGTTGTTGGGTTTTTTTGTTTTGAACATTTTTCAAACTTGCGTTAAAAAAAGATTTGGCAAAGGATCCTGTAAGTTGAACTTTTTACATTCAATTTACCTGACAACAAATAAACATTTAGAAAGGAGATTAAGTTTGATTATGTCTTGGATCTCTGTCAACTCTAAAACTTTCCATTGTTGTCTGATTTATGCCATTTCTCTTTAGTATGATAAATATAAAAATCTTAGAAAAAATAATCTTATAAGATTTGGTTATGGGAAAACATTTTAGCCATTAAAGGGCTATTACTTTGTGTGCTTTTAAAAAAAGAAAGAGAAAAAAAAACAGTTTGTTATCTTCAAATCTACTCATAAATCACTGTAGTTTAAAAAAAAAGAAACTTCAAGTTGTGCAGATGATATTCTGTTCTTGATCTATAGGTTCGAATCCCAAAAGGGATGGCTCACTATTAACGAGAGTTGGAGACTTAGCTTCGTAGCTCACCATGCTCTTCTGGTTTAGCATTCTTCCTGTAGATCATGCTCATTCCCCACCTCCCAGAGCTAGAACAAGTATCTAGATTTTTATTTTTTTTCACGTTTGTTTATTACTTCGTTATGTCTCCATTGCCACCCCCTGCCTCCACCCCTCCCAGCCCCTCCCTTCCACCCTCTACCCCCTTTCCCACCTATCCCATCCTTTCACTGTGGGGTCTCTCCATGTATCAAACCCCCTCAGTTCCTTAATCACATGAGGTCTAAGTGCTTCCTTTTGCACAGGAGGCATACATGGCATTTCCACTAGGGTGGGGTGTCCCACTGACAGGTAACCAAGTCCCTGTTCCTGCTCTTTTGATAGAGGAGAGAGAAACAGGTATCAATATGTAATTTCAGTTTTTAAAATTTGATCCATAAGAGCTGACTAAACTTTTTTTTTAAGTATTTTTATTTCGTATATGTGACTTTTGCTTGCATAGGTCTGTGTACCACTTGTGTGCCTGGTCCCTAAAGAAGTGATAAAAAGTTGTCCTGTGCAAGAGCATCAAGAGGTGTTTGTTGCTGAGCCATCTCTCCAGCCCCAATTAAACACTTTCAAGCTAGGTTTCTCCTATGTACTGAATAGCAGAACTATGGTTCATAACATCCATTATGGACTGAAGATTGATGGCTTTCCAAATTTATATATTGAAACTGAATATTAGAGAAGATGTTTGGCACTAGAAACTATTACATGAAGAGATGTGATATCATCTTCGTGTGTGTGTGTGTGTGTGTGTGTGTGTGTCCAGGTGCATGCAGATGCATGCTTGTATATGAATGTGTGTTTGTGTGCCAGAATGCACATGTAGAGCTCAGAGGAAATGTGTCAGTACGCCTCTTGAATCTTGTTTGAGGAAGGGCATCTTCTTATTCAGCAATGCATATACCAAGCTACCTGTTTTGCAAACTTATTGGAATACTCTTGTTTTTACCCCCTATCTTGCTGTAGACACTCTGGGACTACAAACACTTACTAGTTTATATTGAATTATGTGGGAACCTGAATTCCATTCCCAATGAGTCATCTACCCAACCTGAGTGTGTGTGTGTGTGTGTGTGTGTGTGAGAGAGAAAGAGAGAGAGAGAGAGAGAGAGAGAGAGAGAGAGATGGTTCAAAAACTCTCTTTTCTTTGCTCTGTAGGACTGTAAGATTCAGGAAGACAGTGCCTGCAAACTAGGAAGTGGCCCCATCCCAGACATCAGAAACTGGAAGTTTGACCTTGGAGTTCTCAGTTTCAGAATTTGAAGAAATACCTGCCATTTACATTTGCTATAGCAGCATGGGTGACTAAGATCATTTACAATATGAAGAAGTTCCCCTGTATCTTTTATGATCATAGAGACTTGTGTTTATGGCCAAGATATGTGACTAAAGGATGATTTGATGCAAGAAGAGGCTGAAAACTGTTCATTTGGCTATTTCCCTTGTGAACATTGACCAACCTCATTTCTCAGTTTATCACAATATTGTCAGTAAGAACCAGACAGAACAATGAAATTCATATTCTAGTAAAGATAAAGAAGAATGGACTTATCTGAGGGGCTGTATGTAGCAAAATGTACAAAAAAAAAAAAAGGGCAGGAAAACAAAATTATCAGACGTGGGTCCCAGTTTCACTACACTGAAGATGAGAACATTTTTGGGAGAGCTGAGGTGATCTAATGGTAGAGTTGGTTGCTCGGGCTCCTATTTAATTATAAGGACTCTAAAGGAGGATAGTAAATACATGGCCTCTTTTTTTAATGCTTATAACCTGTCCAATTCATAGAATTCTAATTGTACGTGTGTTTTCAAGGCTATCATTTGGCAATGGACAACTGATTGTGGCCATTTGGCAATGGAAAATGATAGGCACTTCCCTGGAGAATGCCACCTCTCTAGCTCAATGTTTTCTTTTGCTACCTACAGTTCTTTGTACAGGGTTAAGGCCTGGTGGGCTTTGTTCCATCTACTTTGGCATGGCCACTGGTGTTTTTCTTGTGCAGCTCACACTTGGGCAATAGTGTTAGTGAGACCTTACAGGTATACCTTCTGATACTTCTAGGAGACAAAAATCTCAGGGCAAACTCCCTAATCTTCTGGATCTTATTATCTTTTGTTCCCTCTTCTGCAATGTTTCTTGAACCTTAGTTGTCAGGAGTCCTTTGTAGGTGTAACCTTTTGTGCTGGACTCCATAGCTCTGCATTTTGATCAGCTTTGGTTTTCTGTAGTTGTCTCTGGCTGTTGCAAAGAGAAGTTTCCTAGATGAAGGCAAACATACCAATTATCTGTGGATATAAAGACAAATGTTTATAGATTGTTGTTAGGGATTATGCTGGCTGAGAAAAATAGTGTTTAGAGATTCTTATCAATCTTATTTTCTGGTTGACTTTGAGACTTAGAAATCCTGTTTTTCTGTCCATATCTTCAGTGTTATCTGCCAAGTTCTCAACACTTGGATAAAAAAGATTCCATGTGAACCATGGTGAGGATCATGTGACTCTTGGTGTAGTTGCATAAAAGGCAGACCATATGATTTGGAAAAATATCACACAGCTTGATTACTGAAGCCTGGGGCACTAGTGAAAGTTGCAATCTGAGGAAGGCCTGACCTTTGTTGGTTGTAGTGCGGAGACAGAACACACCCCAGAGGCTCATGTTATTCATGTTGCTTGGTGCCAATTTGGTGCTGTTTGTTGCAGAATACTTGATCATATTGTGAACCCAGAGACTGCAAATTGAAAAATCTGTTTCTATTGTGGGATGGCTCAGCTTTAATCGTAGAGCTTTTTGTTTACTGTAAACACGTACTTGTAGTGTGGATCTGCCCTAGTACACACTTTCAATGCAAGAACTCTCTGTTTACTGTAAACAAGTGGTCATGTTGTGGCTCACCCCTAGCACACACCTTTAATCAAAGAGCTTTCTGTACACAGGATTAAATAAAGTTAACCCTAGGTCAAGAGGTGGAGCAAGAATCCAGCTGACAGGGATTACACAGAAAGGAGGGACATTGAGCTGATGGGTATTTAAGACAGCATGGAGAAGGAGTTAGGAGTTCTTCCTTTGGGTTTTCTACTTCAGAAAGTTTTTTCCTTCAAGGATTCTTCATCCAAGTTCTTTTGAGCTTTTTAGCTCTGGCCTTTTTCCTCTATAGTTTTCAGCTGAACAGGAATCTCATCTGGGTACTTTCTCTGCTTCTCTGAGCTAGTAGGCTTTTATCCCAGCATCTATCTGAAGTAAAATTGGCAAATGGGCCTGCACCTGACACCAGAAGCTGGAAATTTGACCTTGGAGTTTTCAAAATTTTAAGAAATATTTGCCATTTATATTTTACATGTATATGTATGTATATGTATATATATATATATATATATATATATATAGTCTTCAAATGACTAGAATATTTTAGTTTTCTAAAACAACAACTGTTGAATGTTGGTAAAGTTTTAGGGAGCTCCATGAAAGTGTTCAGAGTTATCAGAAGCATACTCTTTAGGGAACAGTAGGACCTCACTTTGTCCTCTTTTGACTATGAGGTGAGTGGTTGCCTCTAACACATGCCCAAATGTTATGGACAACCACTAACCAAAATCAGTGAGGTCAACCAACAATGAACAAAAACTTCTAAATTTGTGAGCTAAAATAACCCCTTTCCCTTTACAAGTTGATTATTGTGGAAGTTTTGATAGCAAGAAAAACCAAACAAATATAATTGGCAAAGATAACTGGAGAAGAGTTAGATCAGATATAGATTCAATTTCAAGGAACATTTAGGGGGAAGACAGATAGCAAGAGGAGATGGGTGGGTAAAGTTCCCCAAAACTTTAGCTTCAATAGTTTGGAATAAACTCCTCCTCCTCTCACAGCCACTTTCCACTTTCCACTTGTTTACTGTAAACAAGTACTTGTGTGGATCTGCTCTAGTAGAGCTTTAATCCAAGAACTGTCTGCTTACTGTAAATAGGTGGTTATAGTGTGGCTCATCCCTAGAACACACCTTTAACCCAATAACTTTCTATACACATGACTAACTAGTACACTTAGACAGGATTAAGCAGGGTAAAGTAAGACTGTGCAACAAAGAAATGAAAAAATCTGAACATTCATGTGTTCGTGACTTTTCTATTGCTGTGATCAAGCAACATGGTCACGGCAACTTAAAGAAGAATGAGTTTATTTGGCCTTATGATTCCAGAGGGACAAGAGTCTATTTTGGTGGGGAAACATCAAAACAATTAGCAAGTATGTTGGCAGAAGCATTAAGCTGAGAATTCACATCTACAGTTGCAAGTAGAAGCAGAGACAGCGAACACAATTTTGAGAGAGGCAATATAATCTCAAAACTGTGCCCAATCATAAGATTCCCTTCAGCTTAGCCTCACACTCTCATAAGCTTCCTAAACAGCACTACCCACTGGGGACCAAATGTTCAAGTGCCTGAGCTTATGAAGAACATCTCTCATTCAAAAACCCATAATTCATTTTCTATAAAAATATTGAAAAACATCAATAAGATTTGTCTGTTACAAGACTGGGATAAATATAATGTAAAAATTTTGTGTTCCTTTCTGTGTTCTCAAAGAGAATCATAGGCAGAAACTTTTGAAGATCAAATCCCAATAATTATAATGAAAGAAATTTCATTTTCTTATATATTTCTGAGTTGTTGCTAGACACGTATACCATTGTTTTACAGGATGAGATTAAAATGCAGTTTTTTATTTATAGAAATAATCTTTCTGTAATTTAGATTTGTCACAAATATTTTCTTCCTACAAAATATCAGATGTTGCTAGAGTATTTTCAGGGGAAAGTATTGTCTTGACAAAGTCTGTGCTCTGGTGTTTAAGTAGCTCTCCTCCTGAAAAAGGTGAACTTGGATTTTGTGGTTTTCACAGAAACCTTGGTGCATCTCTCTACATTCATGGATTCCCTTGTAGCTGTCATTTAAAGATACATGATATGCTCTTTCTGCTTAATGTAATCTGGGAAGATGAGTGCAGATCTTTCCATTCCAGTTGTATTTGCAAAACCATCTTTAAAAAAAAATAAATCCTATCAGGCACCAATGTTACCCATGTATAACACACACACACACAAACACACACACACACACACACACACACACACACACACACACACACACGCACACACACACACACCTATAAGCATGCTTGAAAGCAAAATTATTTGAACTTTAAAGTAAAAGTCAATAATATATATAACTTACAAGTACTGAAAAATTAATTTGAAAATATTGGACTTCTATAAGAAAGACATGAAAATAATCTCACTAATGAAAAACCCAGTTTTCTACTTAATATTGGGTCCTAGAATCCATTTGATTATCTTCATTGTCTTTTTTTTTTTCTGCTATGCCAACTTGTTCCAGGATCACATGTGCCTTTCTTACCACAGATCTAGCACCTCACAGTTTTGTGAAAATTGGGATTTTTGTTAATGTAGCTCAAGCTAGCCTCTTGCATTTGCCTCCAAATCCCTGACACAGATCATGTTCTCATCAGTAGGAAATCTTATCTAGATGGACTTCTGAATTAGCTACAAAACTTTAATATATTTTTATAAGTCATGATTTCTTACCTTTTTTTGTTTTCTAGACAGGTTTTTGTTTTGTTTTGTTTGTTTGTTTGTTTGTTTTTTTCTGAGTAAAAGAGCACTACCTGTCCTAGACTGGCTTTATAGACTGGTCTTGAACTCATAGAGGTCAGCCTGCCTCTGCCACGTGAGAGCTAGGATTAAAAGCATGTATCACCATGCCTGGTGTTCTTACTATTATTTCTAATTTAAATAGAATACCAAGGAGATACTATGAAATACATTTATTTTTTTCCATTTTTGAATGACACAAACACAGTTAAATATTGGGTGACTTCACGGTGTATATGCACACACACATACACACATAGACATATACACAACCAGATTCAGAATACAAATAACATCAGTCCCATAAAATAATGACCCAAGAGGAAGTACTAATTTTGCTGGAGTCTGTTTTATTTTTGTGGTATATCT
The DNA here is from genome assembly GCA_907164525.1 of Lophiomys imhausi. Taxonomy (NCBI): domain Eukaryota; kingdom Metazoa; phylum Chordata; class Mammalia; order Rodentia; family Muridae; genus Lophiomys; species Lophiomys imhausi. The sequence goes on from CAJQZJ010034004.1 coordinate 869,821, forward strand.
CCATTCAAATCTCCATGTTTTGAAGTCCTTTATAAAATGAACCACATAAAATTAGGCCTCATTTGTTTCATTTTGATTTTAATATTTACACACTTCTTTTCAAAAATCCAATTTGGTTTGTATATTTAAAGTAGAAAATGGAACAGCCATCGATGTGTATGGATATTGATATAGTTATCTTCTGATATCTCTTCAATATCTTTCCTGTTTGTCCCTACACACTATTCCCCAGTCCCATAATTTTAACTATCTCATTTATTTTAATAGTTTTTCCATCCATCTCTTTACAATATATTTTGGAACAATTTCAAAAAACAATTTCAAATTATAAAATATTTAAGAACTTCAGACCACTCATGCAGAGAGCCCCTTTCATGGTTTGACTGTCACTGTAACATCATCCTGTTGGGCTCAGTCCTGGGCGTTGCAGCGCATGTGGTTCTTATAGCTCTCTTGTGTGTTACTCCTTAACTTTCATGATCTTGACATTTTCAAAAACATAGGCCAGCAATATTGCAGAATTCCCTAGATTCATATTTGCTCATTGCTCCTTTATGTGTGTCTTCAGGTAATCCAATTGAGGCAGATAGAACATCAAATGTATTGCTGTGAGGATTATATCCTAACAACTGCCATAGAATTCAAAATTAATTTGAAAAAGATTTTCAATTTTTTGAATGTGAATTTGATTTTTTTATTTTTCTTTATTTAAAAACACAACTTCTGATGAGATAACATAATATAAAATATTTCAGTGAATTGTGCTTTAAATTTTATTTACATTTGTTAAATTCATTTATTTAGTAATTTGTTTAGATACCTATGTACTCTTTATGTAGCAATTTTCTTTTTTTAATAAATAAATTTATTTATTTGTTGCTTCAGGTTATATCTTATATAGCAATTTTCCAGTGTGACTATCTAATTCTATAATTCCTTTCTTTTACATATGATAATATAAGGGTTATCTTTTTCTTCTTTTAACACTTTTTTTTACTTCTTTTGTCTATGTGAAGTAATACCTTACATTACGTCCTTTAAACTATTTTACATGTCTGTCATCCATCTCTAACTTTTAAGGGTATGATTTGAATATTATGCATTCTGATAATCAACTTTTTGCAGACGTACCTGATTGTGGCTTTCAAGGTGGCTTTTGTGTCCTTTTTGATGTGTTCCAATTGTCTTTGAGCATTTTCTTAATTGTTAACATGGTGTTCAAAACTTATCTAAGATTTTTTTTTGACTCAACTCAGACTCAGCTATTTAATAAGACTAGAAGTTGTAGAAGATAAAGATAACAGAGATGCAAAAAAGTCAATGAAAGAGTTCACAATCTCAACCCTACATAAAGAACTGCAGGCAACTAAGGAGTTCTGAGAGAAGGAAAAATAGTCTCACATTGGGAAGATCACATTCATCGGTTATATTATATCAAATAGTAAGCTCTGAGAACATACACATGCAAGAAATGTTATACAGACTTAGTAGATTATATTTAGGAATATATATATATATATACATATATTAGGGATATATATAATGCAATAACAATTAATAAAAAAAGAGCCCATGAATTTGAAAAAGAGGCAAGGATTGGTATATGAGAGTGCTTGAAGGGAAGAAATGGGATGGAAAAATATTGTAATTTATTACAATCTCAAAAATAAAACAGTTAAAAGACAATTGCATATATTACACATATTAACCTCATGATACAGATTTGTAAATATAAAATTCCAACCAAATACTGTTCTTTCTGTATATGAGCATCATTAGGGAAAAGAAAACACAGAATAACCTAATTTCAAGTATGTTTAGAAAAGTGAATGTTCTCTAAGATTTTATGTGACTGTAGTGATTTTCATTCCTGTTATGGCTGCACATCTCTCTGGAGAGAGATTTTACTTTTGATATTACAAGAAATCGGAGGAAACATAAAAGAAAAGATGGATCTGAAAGGGCACACTGCTGGTTGGCTCCAGCCTTTTTGGGCTCTGCTTAACAATCTATGGAGAATGGAGCCTGAACTGAATAGCGAGCAGACATATTTTACTCGCTTTCCAAGAGCGACAGGTGCAAAGAAGCTTGAGGAAAAAGCATTCATTATGGGCAAGGTTAAAATTAGGTACTTAAAAATCGTCATCTAATTTAGGTCATTTATCATTCTGTTCAAAGCCCCTTTTGTAGGACTGAATGCTGCAGCGCTCACTTTACTATTAGATCATGTCAGCTGCTCCAGGATCACTTGAAGCAGATGTTTCACAGACAGAGAGAGCCTGGCTGATTCTTCCAGAACCGTAGTAACTGTGAGTCACATCTTGGCAGTCCTGGCGATGAATATGAGCATATCATGCAGGTGCAACCATACACAGCGAGATGCAGGATAAATGCTTCGAGAAAGGGGAAAGCGATATTGGTGAGAGACCCTGAAAGGGTTTTATACCCAATGGGTTAGAAACTCAGAGCCTGTGGGCTGTGGTTCTCTGTTATGATATTTAAACTATTCGTTCCACTTTAAAGGAGATAATAAAAACATGAAATATTGAGCTAAATATGATGTGCTCTTCCAAACATTTTCCAACTCAACTTAAAAATAGAAACAGAATAGTGGAGGAATGCCTGTCACATAAACAATCAGACAGTATATTATCACCTTCTTGGAGTACCTCTGTTGATAACATATTATACATTTTTATATACTAAAGTATATGAATGTGCATGTATTCAGAACAAAGAGAATTTAGAAACACTGAACACATAGCATATGTACATTTACCAAATGCTTATTATAATTCAAGTTACGAAATTTATATGGAAGAAGTCGTTTTCAGTTACAAAAGTCTGATGCAAATAGTTTTAAAGAAGGTACTTTAATTCCTAGTTTTTATTTGAACTAAATGGAAGGGAGCCCAGTGTTTGAATATGAACTTTTAGGAATAAAAATTAGAAGTCTTTTATTTTCAATACTTTTCAAATCGGCTTCCTTAAAAATTTATATATGCCATGTTAATTTTTCTTGGGATATGTGAACAAACATTTATTTATCCCAGTTATGGAATTAATGGCAAACCAAAGAAATTATTCTATATAAGTTTAGCTCAAACCAATGTGTTTGTTTATAGTTAGTTGTAGGAACATGGGTGGGGATATTCCAAAAGAAGCATGGGTAACTCACTACTGGTACACCACTGAAGAAAGTCTTCCTACAGCAGCTATTCAACACCTATAAATTCTCCACAAGGGGGCAGATATCACCATTGTAGTGCACAGCCTTGTTACCTTTTCTTGCATCTCCTCTTAAGCCTCATTTTCTTTTTTTTTAAATAAATAAATTTATTCATTTGTTGCTTCAGGTTACATCTCCATCATATTGTCCTCTTTCCCCCCTTCCCAGCTCTGCCCTCCCACCCTCTACCCCCTAACCCTTCCATCCCACTCCTCTGGAGTGGAGTGTCCCTACATACCAGTCCCTTGCCCCAGTTCAGAAGTCATATGAGGGCCAAGAGCCTCCTCATACACTGAGGGCCTACAAGGCAGTACCACCAGTGAGAAGTGTCTCATTTCCATGGAGAGAAAACTAAAAAACAAACAGACAAAAAAAAAAAAAAGTCTATGTCCATGTTCCCTTTGGTGCGTTGGTTGTAGTATAGATATTCTGTACTATATAGCTAAAATCCTACTATAAGTGAATAGAGGCCATGTACATCCTTCTGAGTATGGGTTAGCTCACTCAGGATGAGCCTCTCTAGTTCCATCCATTTGGCTACAAATTGCATAATTTCATTTTTTCTGATAGCTGAGTAATATTCCATTATATAGATGTACCACAGTTTTTTTAATCCATTCTTCAATTGAGGGACATATGGGTTGTTTCCAGTTTCTAGCTATTACAAATAAGGCTGCTATGAACATAGATGAGGCAACTTTCTTGTGATTCGGTAAGGAGTCATTTGGATGTATACCCAGAAGTGGTATGGCTGGGTTCCAAGGCAGAGCTATTCCAAGTTTTCTAAGATATTGCCAGACTGACCTCCATAGTGGTTGCCCAAGCCTGCACAACTACAAGCAATGGAGGAGGGTTCCCGTTTCTCCACACCCTCGCCAGCATGTGCTGTCATTTGATTAAGCCCCATTTTCTACTCATGAAGAAAAGCTAATGGGTTTAATCTTGTGACCATCTGAGGAGGATAAACACAGTAGCTTTGGTGACAGATAATAGTGATGAAATATTGCCAAGAGGGCAGAGTTCCACAAAAATATCTATACATATATAATACCTCCCACACTTCATTCATTTACTCATGCGTTACTCATTTGCTTTCTCACTTTCTGGCCCTTGAAGTCCAAAATTATATTTCTAAAGAATGTGGACAAGTTATTTTTAGACATTGTTACAAGTGTTAAAAGCTAAGAAATTGTATTATCTTCCTAGAGTTCCCAGGAGAACTGCTAAAAAAAAACAGCAATGCATTCTATAACTGCTGCACAGGTTGAGGCTTCCTTGGTGTTTTAGCTTCTGGTAGCTCCAAATGTTCTTCAGCCTTTGGGTGTGTCACCATGAACTCCAACTGCATGTTGACAAGGTCTTCTCTGCTTGTTCCCTGTGTCTCTGTAGTTCGCCCAAATAATCAAAGATGATCTCACCTCACATTTTAAATTATATCAGCAAGACACTTTTTCCACTAGCAAGGCCATATCCATAGGCTCCAGAATATAACTGCTTAGACATTTCTATGCAATCTACATTTGGTGTTATGCATAAGTACATATGAAGATCAAAGAGAACTTATAAAACTTACAAACACTGCATCAATATACAAGGGTCAATACCATTGTGGCCAAATATAATCTTAATTTTGTATCAATATATAAAGATCAGTACCGATGTAATCCAATACAATCTTAATTTTTGCATTAATATACAATGATCAATACCAATTTAGCCAAATATAGTATTAATTTTGTATCAATATACAAAGGTATAAGGGCATATTCAATAATCTGTCCTTTTTTCTTGATCTTTCCTATACTATGTCTATGTCCCATTTTTCTCAAGTCTGTTCACTCCTACATAGGAGAGAAAGAAGGATACAGAAAAGAAAAAGAGAGAAGTTCCTGGGTCTAACCTCCAAAACCCATTTAACAAGACCATTTAACAGCTTGTAGTCTCTTCCCCTAAATAACAAAATTTTCTATTATCCATCAAATAACCAAAGGTGGGGGAAAACACCCTCCCCACCTTCTGGGGATGGGACATTGCTCTCTTAAAATGACTTCCTGCTGATTTGGGACATGGTAAACCTGTTTGGAGCCCAAATAAGAATGGAAGAATGGTTAAAAATGTTAATTGAATCATTTGATGTTCAGTCCTCTTGTGCTCAGCTATTTAGATGTCCTAAGAAGTTCGTAAACAGAAGCTGATCTTCTTCAGGGCTTTACTGAAGTTCTGGCTGGAGCAGTCGGTGGAGCTGAACAATCTTAGCGATTTTGAGTTGTTGTTGTGGTTGTAGACTTTTGAGGAAACAGCTATTGAGGAAGTCTGCAAGGCTGGATCGTCTGGGCCACTCATCTTCTTTGGTGTCTGATTTGTTTTCTGCTGAGATTTCCATTGTCCACTTGTCCCTGGATTCCTTGGATGGATACTTTAAGTCTCCTGGAAAGATAAGAACAGAGTCCTGTCCTAATCCTAACTCTGGGACACTACCTTTTTTTTGGGGGGAGTTAGGTAATATTTTTCCTGGAGCAAATTTGTTTTTTTTTAAATTGTATAAAGTATTATCTCTCAATCCAGATTAAAGAAGAAATTATTTTGATATTTTGAAGCTAAACAAACCTTTAGTATATTGATGCAAAATTAAGACTGTATTGGGCTACATAGGTATTGACCTTTGAATATTGATACAAAATTAAGATTATATTTGGCCACATTGGTATTGATCTTTGTATATTGATACAAAATTAAGGGTAATGCTTCTTAAAGGTACTGTACCTAGTAATGCTTAAAAACGAAATGTGAAGTTTTGGCCTTTTGATACCAACCGTCATAAACTGTTTAGGATAATTAACAAATGAAAACTCATAGTCATGCAAGCGTGTCATTTTGTTAGTTACTATGACAGTCTATCACAGTTATTTTCTAAGCTACTCAGAAATCAAGTTGTTAAGAGACAAGCAACATTTGCTTATCCAAATATAAGAGATAGATAGGTGGTCTTCAAAAACCTCAATAGATCTGCAGAATATGACATTCAAAGTTGTTTTCTTTTTTTTTTTTTTAAAGATTTATTTTATTTATTTTATGCATATGTGTGCTCTATCTGCATGTACACCTGCATTCCAGAAGAGGGCACCAGATCACATTGTGGATGGTTGTGAGCCACCATGTGGTTGCTGGGAATTGAACTCAGGACCTTTGGAAGAGCACTAGGCAGTGCTCTTAACAGCTGAGCCATCTCTCCAGCCCCTCAAAGTTGTTTTCTTAACTGAAGATTTTTTGATATCGAGACATGTCAGCTCCAGACAGCACCCCCTATTCTACTCCAAGTAGAAGATGAGCATCGAAGAATCTCCAGTGTGAGATGGTTGAATTAGTGGCAAGCCTATCTCTTGGCAAGAAAAACCCCTTGCTTCAACTGTAGACAGACTTCTGTCCAAAAAGGACAAAACCTGGAAGCAGGTAAGTTGACAGCCTAGCTCTGCCAAGACAGGGTAGGTAAGTCCTTCATAATTCCTGCTCTACAATCAATGTCTGTCAGAGAAACAGGGCCAAACGGCTGAAGATTGATGCTGTAATGTATGGAGTGTTTGATTTTTTTTAAAGGCACAAAGAACAGAAACTACCAACTATATTGATACAAAAGAGACTCTAGCTATCTAGTCTTCAACCACCTCAGAAACCTGAGAGGGATAAATATATCTGATTATATAGGAAGTACAGGGCCCGCAGCTTCCAAAACTAAGAAATGATATACCAGTGGCTGCCTGGAGAGTTCCCATTTTCTCTCCATACATTGGGAATGTATGCTAAGCCATATAACTCAAATAATTGTGGCCTATTTATTTCTGTTGTATTGTATTGTATTTATTGTTATAAGAGAAAGAACCATTTGTTGGACTGAAAGGGGGAGCTCTTGGGGGGAAGACGATATACCTTAAACTTAAAAAGAAAGGGAAGAGGATGGGGGGATTGAGAGGGAAGAGGGTGGGAGGGTGGGACTGGAGGGGGGAGTAGGGAGGGGATTGTGATTGAGATGTAACTTGAAGAAATAAAAATAAATTATATATAAAAAAACGTACACACACTGAACATACAACATAACTACTTTAACCAAATACTTACTATTATAATTCCACCTGTGAAATTTATGTTATATACCTATTGTGTATTTTAAGTTGTGGTACATCAAATGTAATCCTCAGAAGGTTACCAGATTAGTGAAGTGTTTCTTCTCGATACTGAGTGGTGAAATTGCACAAAAATGCCAGTCAGTTTCATCGCTGAGAACACTGTTAGATTCAGCTGCCTTGTTTAGAAAGGTTTTTCTGATAAAATAAATTACACATCGATTTATTTTCTTGCACAATTTCCTTATCACATTCTGCATCAGTACTTTTTAAACCTATAAAGTTTTAAAATATACCGGTCAAATTGACTCCATCTTGTTTATCTTCTGTCGCCATTGCGTTTCCTGGCTAACACAGGTTGCCTTCAAACGATTCTGTTCTTTGAGAAGAAAGCTGTTAAATAAGATACCTGGTCCTCATAAGAACTAGTCAGTTATTATTCCAAGGAACAGATGCCAGGTTAATTCTGGTATAGAGAAGTCTGATGGAGCTAAAATGCGGAGAAGGAAGCATACATGCTATTGTCTGACATCTCAGTCATGGGCTTTTCTTTTATTTACTAAATTACATTATTCATTTTCTAAATAGTAAAGGTCATATGAAAAACTATAGTGTTATTTGTTACTGTTATTTTATAGGACAAATGGTGTGAAAAGTCCAGCCACTGGATTTTAATATCACCTATAAAGCTGATGTCACTGTCTCCAAGGTGCTATTTGTGAGTGCTGTCTGCTAACCCTTTCAACTCCATGGGTTTCTCTGCTGGCTAAGAAAATTTAATTTGTTCTGAGGTGTGTTCTAAACCCCTCCCCTTGGATTATTTTGAAATCTGAAGTGTTTCTAATTATTTTTGAGCAAGCTACCAGAAACTGAAGCCACAGTTTCTTCATACTGTCATATTAATGTTACTCTATTAATCATCATTTCCCTTCAAATATCTACACATGTATCTACCTAGAGTGAGTCAGGGATATTTCTGTATCTAATTAGCTCTTAACCCTACTCATTGTTTGTTGTACCTTTCTATGCTTACCTTATTACATAATGTTTTCATTTTCAAAGCTATGACCATAAAATCACATTTCTCAAGGATGAAAAATAAATCCTATATCAATTTTCTTAAAATATATTCTGAAAGTAACATTAAGTGTTGCATCCCACCTTATTACACCGTTGAACTGAGAAGTTAAGATTTTAATGTCAGTCTAAATCACAGAAATAAAGTTTCAGGTCATACAGTCCATTCAGACCTGTCATTTGAACATACGGTATGTAGCATATCCCTGTAAAACTCCCAACATATTTTAAAAATAATTTCGTCTTTTTTTTCCTTTCACCCCAGGGAACAGTTTTAGGCAAAGCATTTCCATATGGAAGGAGTAAGGCGGTTTAATGAGCTGTATAGCATCACTCATGAATAGTATTAAAATCTCAAGAGCATAACTTGGGCTTGAAGAGCAGGGTGTATAAAAGCATCTCATTTTTGAACATGTTCACATATTGTCAGAACAGGAAATGCTACAAACATAATTATAACCCAGCCCAAAGACCATATTATGAAGCCTACCATTATAGAATCTTGCTAGAGCACAGATATTCCCATTTTAATGGCAAAGAGGAAATCAGCACAATAGTGTTTGGTGCACTTATTACTGTACAAATACAGTTAGAATGTACATCTCATCTTTTCACAAATGGTGAAAAAGAGCTTGGAAAAAGATAAACAGGCTTATAGTTAGTGATGCAGCAATCATTTGTCAATTGTTGAAATATTAACAAAAAAATGTGTACTCTCCTTCCTGTGACTGCCTATAAACCTGTAGGTAGGCAGTGGCTCACAGCCCTATGTGCACAGGTGATCTGAGGTAGCTGACACACTTTACTAGTACCATATGTTCAGGCTCCAGGTCCACTTAGGACTCTGGTTCACTCTATTCAACCTTTTCAAAACCCCCAGGTGAATTGATTGTGTCAGCAGGTTGGCAAATCAGGGTTTGTTCAAGAGCAATGATTACCAAATTCTAGCACATAAGAACCACATGGGAGCTTAATAAAACTCACTCACTGGTGCCAAACATCCATAGATTTTGATGGAGTACTTCTAAACACAGGTTTCATGATTGCATTTTTGGGAGCATCCCTGGGGATTATATGCCCATGTTCTATGTACTTCACCAGCTGAGAAAAAATAGGACAGAATCCTTAGGGAGAAGTCTTACCAATTCAAACAGTGTCTTATACAAGATTGATTCATAAGAAAGTTTTTCTTGGCTTGCATAATCATATTCATGTGTGGTTTTCCTGTATGATAGAGGTAAAATTGTTTGAAAATTCCATTTTTAAGATAAAGAAACCAAATAACAGATTGCTGAAATGACTTCCTTAATCTTGTAGAAGGGATGCCTTACTCCTAGGATAAACCCTAGTTTATTTCTTTGTTGTCACTTTATAGATATTTATAAATGTTAACAATAGTATTAGAAGCATCTAAACTTATAAAATTAAAAGTTGAAAAGTTTCAAATTTATCCAAATAACATTATGGCAACCTAGGTCTAGGTTCAAAAGCTGATGCTAAAGCAGGTTTGAAATCTGATGCAAAAATATAGCCAATCCAAGAACATTACATGTTTATAATACATATAATATGATATATAATATGTATTATAATATATATAACATATATACCATATAAATTCCATATATTCATATATATAATATATATTCAACAAACTCCACACCCTTTTTATTCTGTCTTTTTAGAAAACAAATAGGCAAACAAACTAAAAAGTAAACTACAATTTAAAAAAATCATACAAAACACACACACACACACCTCATCAAAACCCAAAATTGGAAACTACAATATATAAGCAAAACAAAGAACAGTAAGACAAAAAGTACCAGACAAAACAATATGATATATAATAAAAAATGTCTACAAAAATACAGTCGAGTCCATTTTGTGTTGGCCATCTATTGCTGGACATTGTGTTTCTCTTTTAGTGTAGATTGTGTACCCAGTGAGACTTCATTGGAGAAAACTAATTCTTCCATTGTAACTGTGTGTCATTTGGAGAGAGCTGTATAGTTAGGGCTGGCAGCTTATGCTCATTTTCTCCTTGCAGAAGTGGGAGCTTGCCTGGCTTAGGCCTTGTACATGCTGCCATAGTCTCTGAGAGTTCACATGTGAATGAGTCCTGTTGTCTCTGAAGGACACTGCTCCCATGGTGTCATCATCCCCTCTGGCTCTTACTATCTTCTCTTCCACAGAACTTTCTGAAGCATGAGGGGAGTGGTTTGAGGAGGAATCTTATTTAGGACAATGTGTTTCAAAGTCTCTCACTCTCTGCACATTGTCCAATGTGAGTCTCTAGTTCTCATCTCGTTTAAGAGAAAGCTGCTCTGACGATGGTTGAGTGAGACACTGGTCTGTGGGTACAGCAGAATGTCATTAGGAGTCATTTTGTTGCTATGTTCCTTTAGAGAACAATAGTCCCTAGGCCTTGGGGGTCTACCTAGTCTCAGGTTCTTGGCCATTCAAGCAGGGTCGAGCATGTGATCCTCCTTATGGAGTGGGCCTTTAAATCTAATCAGATAATGGTTGGTAACTTCCACAATATTTGTACCACTATTGTACCAGCATATCAAGCAGGCAAGTCACCATTGTGGATCATAGGTTTTGTACCTAGGTTAGAGGCTGCTTTTCTCTTCTAGTGGAATGCAAAATGCCTTCCAGTACTATCTTTTTGAGAGGTTGAGTAGTCTAGATGCCTTGTTCTCGTTCTCAAGAACCAGACTGCAAAATGTTTGTAAACTCTGTGCATGACATACACTAGCTCTGTGACCCTACAGAAATTACACAGTCTCCCTGTTCCCCAGGTTCCTCAGTAGTTACATGATGATAAGTGCCACAGTATAAATTCCTCTTTCCTAAGACTTGTAAAGTTCTATGATTTTGTGCTAACTCTTATAAAAGCAGTTGGTATAGTGATAATCACTATATAATGAAACTGCAAACTTTGTGTAAACCCAGGGTTCCTAAGTTCTTCCCAGGAAGTCTGCTTCTTATGCTCTTTCTGCCCAACTAAATGGCCAACAGTGACTTATATTATCCAAATAGAGAGTGCCTCAGAAAGGACTGTAGAAGACCTTCCTCCAACAATATAGTTTTAAATTACGGGTAATTGGCTCTGTCATTTGAGAAGTAGCAATGGATATTTGTAGAATCACCAAAGTCATAAACAAAATACATTTTCATTAAAATTTATCATATTTTATCAAATTTTAATTTGTGCTTGATCAGAAGGTACAGTTCTCACTGTATGTTTCCATTTAGTCAAATGAGTTGGAATTGCATAATAAGAACATATTCCTCAAAATGTGAAGATATTGCTTCTAGATGTCCATCATGTGACTGCACTTTCTGAATAAAAAAGAATGGAGAGAAAAGAAGCTGATTGTCTCAATATTTAAAAAGTATTAAAATAAAGCCTGATTTAGATGAGAAAGCAAAGATTCCATGCCAGCCAATGAAAAAGGAATGCTCTCAGGCTTATTGTGAAAGCTTGGGGAGCTCAGCTGACTCTTCGGCATACAGTGCCATAACCATGGACACATCAGAGACAGAATATAGGATGGAACCCCATTAGGAGAAGTGCTCTTTACGTAGTTCCAAAGGAAAAAATGATGACTCAATCGGCTGAAAACACCCCCATTCACCCAGCTCTAAAAGCTATCCTGACATTTCTCATCAGCAGGGACACCCAAGAGCAATATCCAGTGCCGGAACTATCTGCAAGTAAAAGACTCTAATGACATTGGATGGCAGCCACAGAGAGTAGTGACCTTGCCAATGTACGGAGCAACTCTGAAATGATGATAATGATGGTCTGAGAAGAAAGGTTTTGAAGTCTATTTTTAGGATTGTATATAATGGTCATCTCTCAGCAGCTTCACCTCATCACCTACCTTAGCTTATTGAGCCTCTGACTTTGTAATTCTCCGTTTTCCTAAATCACTCCAGTACACGGAAAACCTTGCAGTATACGTGTGAATGTACATGGATATCTTTTTGGGTGTGACCTTTGGCAACCAAACACAGTACCAAGAGATATAAATGAATAAAACTAGTTTGGTGGACGAAGGTGAATTTTGTCAGTGTGGTTTCTGTCTAATGAAATAGTCTGTGGCTACATTTTTATGCTACAGTTCCATGGATAAAGCTAGACTAATTTAAAAAGAAGTATCGGAGGTACACCTCAACAATATAGTACATACATACCACACAGTAGTATGTATGTCCCACAAAATAGAGGAACCTGAAAGTCCAGATTCTAGAGGGGGATATTTTACTTTATTCTCAAACAATTCTGTCTTTATTGAGGGTAAAATATACATCCTATTACCTGCTGTTCTCATATGTTAAATAGTTTATGCTATATTTTCCTCAGAAACCAAGTCTTGTTTCTACTCACTGTTGACTATTTTATTCCATTTCCCTTCGTTGTTGTAGTTGCTTTGTGAGAATAGTGAGGGCTTGGAACATCAGCTTAATGGAATGTCTTGCGGAGCACTGAGCTGGCACGAGGAGCCAGATCTCTGTGTATTTGAGAATGAGCAGTGCGTACTTCACTCTTATAATCATCCCTTTCAAATCATTTCAACTGCAGCTGATATTTGTCAAGTGTTTTAAATATCCAAGGGTTTATTGCTTGGATTGATGAAAACTTGCTGACCTAACATTACTTGTAACACTAATAAATCTTTTATAATGAAGCTGTGTTCATCATTAACCTAAAAATAAAGGTGGAGGCAAAAAGGAGATACTATCGCATTTTTGGAGTACTGTTAATTTCCTGATTTTTCTGGATTTCCGTTCATATTTACTAAACCTTGTCTTCTTCGTACCTTCAGTCCAAAATCCTGACCATGGGAATATGTACAAAGGAATGCTTTCAGGTTAGGAAATAGGTGTTCTGAATCTCATCTTCAAGATTTACTTTTTCAAATGTCTTCTTTAAGACTTGGATGACATTATTAAAATCTGATAGATTTTTTTAACCGATTACCTGTAAAGTTAAACTCAAAACAGTTTGAATTTGTTTTTAACCTAGCCCAGCTCTTATTGTTGGGATTCCACAACCACTTGGTGGCGATGTTGTAGAAAGCATTCAGCAGCAGGTGGGGGTTTGAAAGACAGAGGCCCTTCCCAGTACTTGGATAAGCTTTGTGATTTACTGAATTACAGCCCATAGTTATGTCTTAATTACTTAGAAGGCCTTATACCCTAGACTGGCTCAAATTTCCAATGGCAGAGTGATAAAACATATCACATATGCTTACTTTTAACAAATACATCCACCGTATAAGTTAATAAAAAGCAAGTTGAATTAAGGAATCTTTTGATTTTCTTTAAAAATAATTAGAAAACTAGAGGAAAATGTTAAATAAGTTAATAAATAATACAAATTCAAAGCTCAAACTTAGTTCACGTAGCACAAAAAGTATAGCAAGTCTTCCCAAGTCTGTATCTAATTTACCTCCATAGCTTCTTATCATACTCGATTTTCAGTCTGAGTGAAATACTGATTTCAAAGTTAGCTCATTCCCCTCTAAAGAATATTGTCTTTTAACACCCCTTTTTCCATGTTTACACTCTTTCCTCTAGTTCTGGTAGCGTCTCACTCCAGTCTCCCAAACCCACACAGGTCTTAATCTTTCTTCCCTTCCTCATATTAGCATCCTTATTCCTTGCTCCTTATTTCTCACCAAAATGTTGCAACTCTCTTATGCTATGTGCACAGCACAAGTCTGTGTCCACCAGTGTTTCTCGGGAGTATGCTTTCGCTCATTTCTTGCTAATCTCCTACTTTCTTTCTTCCCTTCCCTCTCTCATTACCTCCTGTGTAAGTAAAACTTGACTACAGCACAAGGAATATTTGGCAGTTATTACAGATAATGATAAGTTCAGTTTGGTCCACAAGATAATAGTATTTATATTCCAGTAAGGAATGAAAACAAATAAATAATCTTATTGATGTTTCTGTGTGTTTGTGAGTTTGCATGTGTGTGTGTGTGTGTGTGTGTGTGTGTGTGTGTGTGTGTGTGT
>CAJQZJ010034004.1:884287-908936 GCA_907164525.1 Lophiomys imhausi
TGTGTGTGTGTGTGTGTGTGTGTGTGTGTGTGTGTGTGTGTGTGTGTACGTGCCTGTATGTGTATTTGATGGAGGACATGCACTTGTCACTACAACTATGTGCCTCGGAATACTAAACATGGAAACATTTTAAAAATTGGTAATGTATGACAATTTTAAAATCTTGATAACAACCCATGAGATAGATGCTAATATTACACTCTTTTTAAGGATAAAACTTATAGTTTTAGAGAGATTACAGCAATATTTCCTAAGACAAGTATTTAGATTTGTAGTGAATGGGCTCCAAAGTGTACACTTTTTAAACCACTAAATAATATTGCTTCTCTTTATATGCAGAATAGAAATTTACATTAATTAAGTATGAAAATATTCCAACAACTTTTTTTTTGCTACTTATAAAAATCTAATTTCACCAGTAAGTACACACATAAATTGAAACCAACAACTTTTATGGCACAAATAAAAGCCAATTTGTAGTTAATAAACTAGAATGCGGTATATTGTTCAAGGAATTACTGTGAAAGTTTTCTTTTTAGATATATACTACACTTTTAATCTTCTTCCATGTACTTAAGTTTTCTAAGAATTATGTTTATATCCCACTTAAAATGTAAATTCTTAGAATACAGACATCTTCTAAAACACTTCTGTTTCAAATTTTGGTGTAGTGCCAGATACATAGAGAGCTTACAGATTTTTAATGAAAATTTGTTATATTTCCAATATGGTTTAAACTTAAGGAATTTTTTTTGTTTGAAAATTCTGATTAATTTGATTTAATAAAAGTACATATCAAAATTACCTGTGGACTATTTCTCATAATATAAGTAATCTGACTTCATGCCAAAATACTCACTTATAATTACAGTCTTGGACTCAAAGAATTAAGAGAAACTTGGTCTTCCTAGAAGGTGTGAGGCAATGAACTCAAGAAAATACTGGCATTCTTGCTACTGTTTTCTGTTGAATGAAGGTCTAATACATTGGTTCTAAATGGCTGATTTCAATGTTGAGATCTGATTACCACCCCTTCTGAGGCATTCTCTTGATTTGTTAATGAAAGTCACTGATGGCCAATTAGCTGGGCAGTATAGGAAGGCGGGACTTCCTGAAACGGAAACAGGAACCCTGCATTTTACCCAGAGGAATCTCTCTTTCTGCCAGGAGACACAGAAGCAGACAGATGTGTTTGAAAGCTCTGGAAGGTAACAACAGGCCACATGGGTTAGGTAATCTGGGATAATTTATATTAGTTAGTTGAGGGTCTGCCCAGCTAAGGGCTAAGCATTGAAACAATAAAAGGTCTTGGCATAATTAATTATTGGGAGAAGGGCTGCTGTGAGACTGGTGGTTGGAAGCCAATATGCCTTCCAATCTGAAACTCGCAGCAGCCCCCGGCAGCCTCCTGCCAGGCCACTACCGTTTGTTCCACTGGCTTAATATAACAGTTTAAAGTTATTAACAAATATCCAGCAGCTGCCCAGCCAAGCCACCCCACCAGGCCTTTAGGCTTCTAAGGCAAGTCAGGCCTTCCAGTCTCCTGCCGGGCCACTGGCCGCTCTGCTAGCCTAATATGACAACTTAGAGTTATTAATGAGGATATTAGTTACCAGAGTTTAAGTTGCAGGTAGTGATGGCCACCATTGATCCAGGGCTTTTTCCTCAGGATGGGTCATGTCACCAGTTAAGGCAGGCCATTCCTGCCAGCCTCCCACCAGCCTACTAACTGCTCTGCTGTCCTCTTACAGTTTATACTTATTAATAAATACAATTGATAACTAAGCTGCAGTTTCAGCTTTCTCTATGAATTATCATTTTTATGCTGCCACATTCAGTGTCTTCTGGCAGCAATGTTGCTATTCTCTGTTAGCTTGCACTCAAGGTGGGACCCATCTGTATGTGTGAAGTCACCTCCTGTCATGCTGTCCTCTGTCTGGTGTTCTCCAGCTTCAGCTCTCTTTCCATCCTTGATTATAACCCAAGACACAGTGATGCAGGCTTTTCTCAAGCCCTTCCTTCCCATGACCAACACACCATCCTAAATGCCCCTTATTTTGTCCTTCCTGATCTCTTCTGGGTCTTTTAAATGGCCAGGTGAGATTTCAGTACACTTAATAGAACAGTAGTTACTGTTGTGTTTTCTACTACACTATAAACTCCTTTAGCTGTCATGTGAAGACTTGTATGACACATTATCTGGCATAGTGACTTGAATTTATTAATTACTAGATTGTTTAAACGACTGATGTGTAATATGATTTCAGTGTAGGTGTTTAATTTCTTTTTATAAGCCTCCAAGCACACCAAAAATGGTTTGCAACCATTGAAGAACTGGTGTATAACTTAGCTGTCTGAGCATTTTTCATGTAATTTTGGGACAGTTAGAATATATAACGATGGGTTAATTTTGAAACCAAGTATTTATACAGTTTTTTCTTTGTATATGTAGATTCAACATCTGTGGATTTACCTAGTCAGCAATGGAATGTCTGTTTTTCAATTGCATGTGTATGAAATGCGTATAGACATATTTTGTTGTCATTATTGCTTAAACATTGTGGTATAGCAACTATTTGCATACCATCTACATTATACTCTGTACCACAAGTAATCTAGAAAAGACTTATAGTGTACAGGAGGCTGTGTGGTGTGTAGGTTGTATGCAAATGCAATAGCATTTTACGTGACAGATCTGATCATCACCAGACTTAGGTATCTGGGAAATTCTGAAACCAATCTTTGAGGGGTATGATGGGATTCTGTATTAAGTTTCCTGATCTGTAAAGTTTCATGAATAGTGAAATGAATACATGCATTTCACAACTAATCAGTTGAAATTATGTTTTACGCAGTGTACGGACCTAGGTTGATTTCTTATGACAGACTTACAAACATTTTTCTTTCATGCATCAGCAGAATTATGTGAAATCAGTAAGAGTTCTGCTCAGTAAGAGCCACATGTTCAAGGTTCACTGACAAGATATTAAATATATCAAAGCAGTTTGTATGAAGAAAGTTTTCTTTGGTTCTAGGTATTTTATTTGATATCTCTGTTTATCTGTCACTCCTTGTAAATGTGAACTCTCAACTTCTCTGAATGTTATTTAAATAGCAGTTTTGGGACTTAGTAGTACCTACTCTGAAATAATGAATATCTATCCTCAGTGGATGGATACAAGGTGGCTGTCTACTAGTAGTTTAAAAATAATGGTGTGTTCGTTAGGGTAGTCCTGACTAATGTTACCATCAACTATGAGTTATACAACTAAAATACATAGATTGTAAAGGTGATAGAAACTGATTTTTAATACTTCATTCCAATATTTCCTCTTCACATATAATTACAAAATCTCATGCAATATGAAGGATGTTCCACTTTCTTAGAACATAAGTAAACTGAGAGTAAAGGAGGCTGATTCAGAAATGTATGATATATTAACAGACAACTTAGTTTGCAAATATTTGTAGAAGAAAAGGGATTCAAACTTGAATTTGAAGATGAGAATTTAAATTTTGATTCCTGGCAATGTGTGATCAATGTAAGATGTAATAGTTTGTGACTTAAATTTTAGAATGAAAAAGGCCTTTCAGTAAATAAGTAGATGGTATGTTACAGGAAGAAGTACTTGCTGGCAGAAGAGCTGGCAGAAGGCAGAATCTTAAAAACCTAAGGAGAGAACAAAATACACTATGAAGAAAAATGTTCCCTGCTTTCTGGTTTTGACAAATGGAAGAGTAATGTTATTGCAATGCTAGTCGAATATTTTCTTGACTTTGAAAATAAAATCATTTAAATATCAAGAAATATATTTCTTTATGGGGAAGGAAGAACAACAGTGGTGAGTGGAAAGTATGAGAATTATATCTTTCTAATATTTTCTCGATATTAAGTGCTGAGTGTAATGACAAATTTTATATATTAGAAATGAAAGATAATAAATAAGAAATCTGTTTGGAAAATAATCCACAAAAGTAGAAAGCCCTGTTATGTATATATTCCTTTATTATTAGGACATTCTCTCCCTTGGGGAGATTCTTCAAGATTGAGGAAGTAAAAAAAAAAAAAAAAACCCACCTGATGCAAGACTCATAATGTCCTTCTGTGAGATTTTGCAAGCAGAAGTAATTACTGCCAAGAGGAGACTCTCTGACCATCAGAGCTGCCTGGAAGTTAGACAGGGGACTCCTGGGTGTAACTTTCATGAGTACTCACTCACTATGCTGAGCTTTTGGTGAGTAGCAGTCTTTCAGTCATTCATGATCATATGAGTAGCCTTGATAAATTCACTGGAACATTATACTTCTACTTGAGTAGAATAGTTTCTTGTTGTCAGTGCATTTGTGCATGTCTTCCCAAGGGGGACAAAAGTCATACACTAGCTGAGCATTGTGTCTATTTTTGAAGTTATTGGTGTGATGCATGTGAAAATAAATGCATTAAGTATTTTATGTGTCTTATTTTATATTAAAATAGAATTTCTTTTTCATGAGGCTGGAGTTTGAGAATTGCAGGATTAAAGTTTCAGTGATTTGTCATCTGAAAGGGCCTGATGTCGGCTTATAAATGTCATTGTTCCACCATATCATCCCATGCTGTAGCCTCAAACATTTACAAGAATACAAATTTGACATGCATCTTAGCACATATATCTTAAAAACAATAACAACTCTCAAATGCAACCCTAAGACTAGTGACATTGGTATTTTTATGTGGAAAATATTTACCTGTATGTTGAGATTTCAATAAATATTCTTTCAATATTGGTAGGAATCATGAATGTTAAAGAACAACCCATAGTTATAAAATAGATATAAAATAAACAGATAGTTATTAAATAAAAATGATTTTGATTGTAGAATATTAATATGAAATGGAAGTAATAACATGATAAATCATTTTATTTTGTATTATATTTAATTTTAATTTTCAAGAAAAAGGTAGTTAAAAAACTTAGATTATGCCCTATAAAATTATTGTTTTTTTTGAAATGAGAACTTCTGAGAAGTAACTAATTAGGTACAACATGTGCAAGTAAAGGGTCAATGTTGTTAGGGAGTTGTGAGAAAAAAAAAATGTGGAATAATAGCTCTAAATTCTTCCAGGACATGAAGATATTAGGAGGTGCCAAAATTCAATTTGGAGTTATGAATGTGGTTTAATGAGTATTTGTTAAATTTCCATAACTTCAAAGAATTAAATAAAGTGATCTTTAGGCTACTAGAAGTTCTCAACAGTATGATTCTATGACTTTAAATAATCATATTTGACAAAATTCAGAGGAAGGACATTGATACCTAGTTCAAGATCCTGACTGTCGTGATTAGCAGGTCAGAATGAAAAAGACCATTCATGCTAGAGATACCCTGATGAATGAGTGATTGACGTATGGTGGGGCAGAAGGTCCATTTAATAAGCTACTGGTGGTTCCTTCCCTTAACATTAAAAATTAATTTAAAATAAATTATAATAAATTTTCCTCTTTATATTTTTTTCAACTTCAAACTTATTCAACTAAAATTTAGCAAATGAAAGCATAAAAAAAATGAGCCTTCCATGATTTTATACTTCCACTTTAAACAGATATTTTTTTTAAATTTTACTTCATTTTGAAACTCTTTTGTCCCGGTATCCAAGGAGTTAACATCACCTTTGGCTTTTCTACCTAGGCTTCTTTTCCAAGTATTTTATCCTTCATATGAAAGAGGACTTCCTAACATCTGCCTTGAATTTCCCCTCCTCTCATTCCTGAACTCTCATCTTGCTATCTTTTGTAAGTGGAAAATTGTCTGCATGACATTATTTCTATCATGTTCGTTTCTGTATTTTTCAGTGAAATGTTTCTTAATTATTTTCTTCCCAAGAGAGCACTTAATCTTTTTCAGACAGTCTTTATTAGAATTTTACCTGTTGGCCTCAGGATAAACTCCATTGCTTTTAAAGGTATAGTTTGAAAGACTTAGGTATTCTTTCCATACAAGCCCCATTAGAATTATATTTACAAAATATAAAGACTCAATTTTCATACATGGAAGAATCTCTGTGAATATAGGCAGTACATCCAAAGAACAAAAGGATAAGATCAAATACAGTACATCACTCAGAAATCTTTTATTTATTTATTTTCTCTTTTATTACCTTCAGTGCCTTGAGGGTTCAAAGAGAATGATGAAACATTATTTATAAGTGTTTATTTTACTTTAATGTTTACTTCATAAGCAACAAGGCAGAAATATCTAATACTTAGAAGAGATTAAAATTAAATTAATCTTTCCATTTTAGTTGTTTCTTGTACTTATTAACCTCAGGTCAGAGTAATGAAAAGGGGGAAGGAATGAAACAGAGACATTGTGGAATAAAAGAGGGAAGTCAATTATTACTTTGTTTTAATGGACAATTAAGACACTAAGTTTAAGAATCACAGGTTGAAATGTAAAAAAGAGCACACATGCTATTGGCAATGTGATTCTTCCAACATATAGTGTGAATGAACGGCTCTTTGTGTAAACAACAAAGGAAACACTCATTTTCGCAATGTCAAGTGTTAAGTGTTGCTGATATTAGATCATCCCCAGTTAAAAGAATATTTTAAAAGGACATACAATAGTTGACACCATATCAAAGATTATTTTAGATTGCTTCCTGCTTGCTGTCCAAATAACAAAACAAAGATATTTAATAAAATTATACAATTAGTAGTGCTCAAGTTTGGTTCCCTTAGTTATTTTAATGAATGCTTCATTTGACTACCTTCTATTATGTATAATTTAATAGATTTTCAAAGTTATTTCTACAACAATATTTCACTAGAAGTCCAGAAGTATTAGGTATCCTGGTCATATGATCAAAGAACACAAACATCTTGGAACTTTACATTTTTTACTTTCCTAGGAGAATTTACATCAACCAAGATATGTAAACAACTCAAAAGAATTCTTTTTGTAGTTTTGTTGGATCTGTGTATGTGGAGAATAGTGAGATGAACTTTCAGACACAAAGATCATTCATTAAATGCTTCTCCATACAAATGCATTACATTTTATAACTTTCTTTCTTTAGATCATTGTGTAAGGAAAATATAACAGACAAAAACATCATTTCATAATTATATTTAGCTGTTTTCTGCTTCTTTCCTAAGTAATTCATAAAAGACATTTGATACATTTAGCTAAATTCTTAGTAAGTCATATGTTTAAAAGGCCAAGAGAGCTAATGATTTTGAGTTACTTGTGTCTTCTTATTACAGAATATTATGCTTTACTAAGTTTTCAGAGGTTTGCAACAATTCTAAATGACTCACTGGGAAAATTTGCATTAAATGGCTTGAAAGTACCTTTCCTACTATTGATCTTAAACGATGAACACATTGTTATGTCAAATACTTCAGAGAAGCCTTTTTCTTAACAAGAAAATAAGCATGAAAAAAATAGTATATAAGTGAACTGTGTTCTTTCAGTTTTCTTGAACCACTGAGCATTGTAGACATGACATTTACCTGAATATTAATACTTTATATTTTACACAGCACTTTCTCACTTTTTTGCTACATTAACACCACACTGGTAATATTCTTTTTTCCTTTTTTTTGTTTTTCAAAATTCAAGAGACCAAAAAACTTTATTTCTAATGATTTAATACAAAGTCTTATAATTTTTTTATATAAAGGCCTTTCAAAAGCAAATTTTAAAAAATATTTATTACTTCAGGTTACATCTCCATCACAGTGTCCTCTTTCCACCCCTCCCAGTCCTACCCACCCACCCTCTACCTCCTCAAAAAGCAAATTTTAATTAAAATCAAAATGGGCACAAAATATTCCTGATAATAATTAAGCTACTTATGTATACCTTAAAGGATTTTTTTTAGATTAAATTGAGCTTGATGAGAACAGATACATTTATTATTCTGTGGTTTGCAGAAAAATATTTGATGTCCTTACCTGGCATTCCTTATAACAGATATTTCTATTTATTTGACATTAGATCATCTTTGATCTAATTCTTTGAGAATCTCATACAACATATTTTAGTCAAATTTGACTTTAACTCCTCCCAAATCCACTACCATATCTTTACATACACCCCTGTAGTTCATTTCCTCTTGAAAAAACATAATAACCCATTGACCTCAATTTATGCTGTTTATATATTTCTGGGTGTGGCATCACCCATTGGAGCATATTCAATTTATGGGAGTCACATCCTCAAAAATATTGACTTCTTCCAGAGTCCATTAACTTCCACACCCCCTCAGTTAGGGGGATGCTCATGAATCTCTTTCTACTCTTTGCTAGAATGGTTTGATCTTGTACAGCTGTTATACAGGCCACCACAGCTGCTGTGAGTTCATGAATGTAGTGTTCCTGTTATGACCAGAAGACACCGTTTAGTTTCAGTTCTCCATGATCTCTGGTTCTTACAAACTTTCCTCTACCTTTTCGGCAGTGGTCTCTGAGACCTGGGGAAGGCATGTGATATAGTCAGTCCATTTGTGGCTGTTCACAGATACTTATTCTCTGTGGTTTGGGCAGTTGTGACATTCTGCACAGCTACCATTAACTGTACAAAGAAAATCCTCTGTTCAGTTCTGAGAGTTGCACTGAGCTATGAAGTTAAAGTACGGTTTGATAATCTGTCTGAGTAGCAAACTAATAGTAGTTTCACACCGAGGGCCTGTGAATACCACAACCATGGCTTCTTACCCATGTTTGTAATACCAAGCATGTGTTTCCGATTGTGAAGTTGGCTTAAGTCCCATTAGAAAGTGGTGGATTATTACAAATGTTGTTTTTATTTCCTTGGAAGAGAGAATGAAATGAGAACATTACCCAAGCTGTGTGAATTCACAGTTTGGGCTGAGCCCAGAGCATTTCTTTCTTTGTTCTAACTATCCCTAGGCTTAAGCTTCTAGCCTCCATACAATCTAATTTTCTGAGCCTCTGTCTGCTAACCTAGGCCTTGAATGTTCAATCTCAAAGACTTACTGCTAAATAAAAGTCACCTTTTCTAGCTCTTTCTGAACTCTTGCTGGTTGGTTCAACTCAGCTGTTCTGGCTCAAACTTCTTTCCAAGATAACAGATGCAATCTGGCTTCTCTGTCAGCTTCTGACTGAATTGTTCTGCTTGACCTCAAATTAACTCTGACAATATGTTCTCATCTTCTGGCTTTCTTGTTCTCTGTCTCATTCTGTCTGCTATCTTTCTCTGTAAAATTGTCCCAGTAAAACTGCCACCCACACTACTCCACTACACTTTGTATTGCTCTCTCTGTGTCGCTCTTATGGAGCTTCTCTTTCTTGTCCTGTTCTTATAAGAGTTGGGCATATCCTATCTCCGACTCACTCTGTCAAATCTTCCTGTGATTCATAACTTTGTCTGTCCCTCAATTAGATGTTACTTTCAAACATCACCTACTTTTTTTCTATAAACTAATCTTGTTTTCATTGTTTGGTATTAAAGGTGTGTACTAGTGGTATATCTGTATTCCAGCCAGATCACATAGACCTAGAAGGTCTTTGGATATGATCCCTTTCTAGAGTAGTCATGTTGCTGGATTTAACTTCCTCTGCAGGTTGTTCCCATAAAATTCATGCCATTATTGTACCCATGGACCTATCTTTCCATCATTGGAATCATTATTACAGTTCACAGAGTTCACAGATGGGTAAGACTGTTGATATCCCTACTCCACATAGGAAAGTATTCTATACCTGGCACTGGGATATACTGGGATATTGATTTTGTGACCTATAATTTCTGAGAGTTACCTTATCCATCCCTGTGGAGAAACTCTATTCAGGATGCTGCTGCTGTTTTATCTGTCTCCTCCTCCTCTTTGTGGCTGTTGCATGGCTTTTTAATTTGTACTTAGAGCAAAGGTTTTGAGTGATTTTTTTTTTCACCAGTCTCCAACACATCCCCCCTTTAAACTGTTCCATCCCTGATATTTACCTGCTCTGTTAGTATACTACATGTGACTTACTATCCCACTTTCAGTCCCTTTCTCAAACCCATGGGCTTTTCTTGTTTCCTGGCCTCAATGCCACTCACTCTAAATTAACACAGAAACTTGAAATTTCATGTCTAGAATCTACAGGAGAGTATACAGAGTTTGTATTTCTGGGCCTGGGTTACCTTACTCAGTATAATATTATCCTGCTCTATCCATTTTTCTTGAAATTGCATAATCCTACTCTTTATTTGTGCTGCTTAAAATTCCACTTTGCTAATGCATCACATACACATTGTCCGATCATCTGTTGATGGACATCTTCTCTAGATTCATGCTTCCAGTTTCTTGCTATTGTGAATAATGCAGCAATGAAGATGATCATGCCAGTACCTCTGCTGTAGGACCAAGAATCCTTTCAGTGTATGCATCTGAAGGATATAACTAAGTTATATGGTAGTTCTAGTTTTATTTTTTTTGCTGAATCACCACAGTGGTTTCCCAAGTGGCTGCTGCATGTTATAATTTTATCAGCAATGAGGGACAACACCTAGGGAAGTCACAAACTACATAAGGGAATTTTTACAGACTTTTTGCTAGCTAAATTGCCTTCTAAATAATTAAATTTATGCCTATACACTAGTAAAGTTATCAGCCTTAGTCAGAGAAGCCTTGTTTTACATTGGTCTATGTTCAAAGTAGAGATTATAGCCCAGTGAGATGTTGAGAATAAGGGATTGCTGAGTATTCAGCTCTAAATGGGATGTTTGGCTCACAGGACATTTAAGAAGAGGGCATGGAAAGAGTGTAAGAGCTGGAGCATAGGGAGCAGGACTATGAAATGCTGTCTTCTGTATAAGACATGGCTATTGTGATAATGAACACAAAGCAGCTGTGACAACTTACACAAGATCTGCACAGACATGAAAACAAGAAGGGGACTAATAGAGAGGAAGAAGGGGGTCAGCAGGAGTGGGAGGGGGAATAGTGGAAGGGAAGGAGTAGTATCAGATCATAAGACACTGTACACAAACACAGAACTGTCAAAATACAGAAACAAAACTGTCCAAGAACAAAAAGAATTAGTTTATTGTTTTGTAAGTTAGCATGTCCTATCTTCCAAACAAATTGTTTCCCTTCTCGAGAAAGAACTGATTGCCTGGAAGTTATTTCCCTCTAGTCCAGGTCAATCTATTTCAAACATGAAATGTCAAGTAAAAAATGGTAGCGCTCAGTGATTGGTATTTGAGTTGCTCTTCCCGAAATAGGCTCTGAAAGTCAGGGCACCCTGCGTGCAGCAGCTGATGAAAGTCTGTCCTAGTAAAGAAAATGTAGGTGATATACTTTGTTTTTAAACAAAAATAAAAGATGACAAGAGAAAGCTAGCCTACTTATGCTGTCCCTTAGTTCTCCTCTCTATTATTTTACTGTACATAGTCTTACCCCACTGAATCCTTCATGACCCCAGTTTTACTACTTATTTATCAAACTCTGTTTTCTCAGTAATATATTTATATATTTTTAGAGTTACTTGTAAATCTTTTTTGTGTAATTAATTTTTTTTTATCCATATCATTTAATTTTTTCATTCTGAGCACCATAATAATGCTTTAGGGGATTTTTGTTTTTATTTTTCAAGACAGAGTTTCTCTGTGTATCCTTGACTGTCCTGGACTCACTCTGTAGATCAGGCTGACCTTGAAAGCAGAGATCCCCCTGTTTCTGCCTCTCAAATTCTGGGATTAAAGATGTATACCACCATGCCCGGCTTAAATTTTATTTTATTTTTTTTTATGAAGATTTTGAAACCATTTTCATCTGAAGTTACTGGCTAAGGCTTTTCTGGCATTAAAAGATGGTTTATATCTTCATGTCTTAGCCTGAGAAATTCAGTGCCTGTTCTGCCTGCATGTGATCCTTAACCATACAAATCAGGGAAACAAATTTTCACTGTTTTATATTTTTCCTTTCCACTCTTTTTTGAAGACTAAAGTCATTTTAGTTCAAATCTCATGATATAATCAACCATAATTGGAAAGTTAAGGCAGCAGGAACCTGAAGCATCTGATATCAACACATCCATAATAAAGATAGAAGGATGGAAGCATATTGCTGCTGAGCTCCAGGTCAGGTGACCCTTCATGGAATGGTGTTATTACAGTGGATAGGTCTTATTGAATTTAATAAAAATAATATAATCCCTCCACTGAAATGCCATAGGCTTGGCCTGGCCTCATATGTTTAAAGGATGATTTTAAATTTTTGAGCCTTCTGTCACCATGTGCCAGGTACTGAAATTATGGGCATGCATCTTCAGTTAATATGGTGGTGGGGGTCCAACTCGGGGCTTCATGCATACAAGGTAAACTCTTTACTAACTGAGCCATACCCATAGATCTCTGTAAAGTCTTATGGTAACTTGTTAAGATGTTACCCATTTATATCCCTGGGATGCCTGCTCGTTTATCAAGGAAAATGGAGAGGCAGTGAATCTAGGGAACAGGGCAAGTGAAGGAATGCTGCGGGGAGTGGAGGGAGGGGAAACTGTGGTCAAGATGCATTATATGAGAGAATAAAAAAAAATTCTTTAAAGTCTTTCTACAAAAGTTCTTCCTGAAAAGGTTTGTTCTTTTCTCTCCAGGATAGCTGATACAGCTTCTCGCTAATAGTCACTTTAAAGATACATTCCTGATCTGTACATCATTAGCACTGTGCCTGTGAAAGAGTTTGTGCTAAAACCCAAAAGAGAACCCTAGTTAGGGAAGGTTTGTCTTCATGATACTACACAAGACTCAGAACACTTTACCTTTTGTTCTGGTTACCCTCCAGCTTACCTTTATGATCAGAAAAAAAAAGCAATGTTTTTATTAAATATATGAGAATGTCATACAATCATTTTGAACATGTTCACTTCCCTCCTCCAACTCCTCAGATCCACTTCTATCTCCTACGCATCATGCTCTTTCTGCTACCCTCTCTTAAACCCATCCAGTTCAACTTGTGTTGGCTAACTACTCTATGGTGTAGGGCCTGCCATGGAGAGTGGTTGATACATCAGGAGTTACACCTTTAAAGGAAGCTGACTCTTCCCTTTCCAGCAGCTATCAATGTAATACCTCCTCAGCTGGAGATGGACTTTGTGGCCACCTCCCTCCCTCTATATATTCTGTTCCCCCACCCCCCGACTTGAGTACTTTTGCTGCTGTCAAAATCTCTGTGAGTTCATATCGGCAATTGTCTTGTAATATCTGAAAAACATTGTTTTCTTGAAGTCATCCTTCACTTGTTCTTAAGATCCTTCTGCACCCTCTTCCTCGTAGATCTCTGAACTTTAAGGGGAGGGGAGTAATATAGGTGTCCCATTTAAGGCCGAGCACTCCCAGGTTGCTTATTCAAAGTCTCTGCCCTTTGATCAGATGGGCAGGGGTCCTGTGCTACTTACCATTTACTACAGGAAGAAGCTTCTCTAGTGGGGGTTGAGAGATGCATCCATCTATTAGTAAAACAATGCGTAATTAGGAGTCATTTTAATGCTATGTCTATTTAGAAGAAGATGAGTAGATTTTCTTCTAGGGTCTATGGCCTTACTGACAATGCCAGTGATGGGTGTTCCACATTGTGGAACAGTGCTAAAATCAATCATAAAGTTGTTGGTTACTCCCATAATGTTCATAGCATTATTGTCTACGTGGGCCTATCTTTCCAGGCAGGTGTTTATTGTAGCTTTGTATAGTTCCCTTCTTGTTGAAACTAATGATTACTTTTGTCATTGGATAGTGTATACAGCATCTTCCAACACCGTGAGAGCTAACCAGTAGAGATGGAGCTTCAGATGAATACAAGCTTGATTTCTTTGTGTTCTATAATTCAAGTATATGAAGTCTCCAGCACTAGAATCTTAAAATCAAGTTCTGGAGGGTGACAAGGAGCAATAGAAAAAAAAACTGTAATACTTTGGAGTCTATGGGAACTCATGGAATAATAATTCAAAGAGAAGTATCCCAGTTTTGATGTTGAAATTAATATTTTTATTTACACTAATAAATAATTTTTCATACAATATATTTTTATCATATATTTTCCCTAATTCAACTCCTCCCAGGTCCTTTTAACCTCTGCCTAACCACTAAAATTTATGTTTTTTCTCTCTTGGGCTTTTTATTTGTTTGTTTGTTTGTTTTATGGAGTTGTGGTTATTGTTGTTACTGTTGTTATGGTTTGGTGTTTTTTTTTTTGTTGTATTTTTGATTTTTGTTTTATTTTGAAGTTGTCATTCTTAATAAACAGCTTTAAACCATACCAAAGTGACAGATACAAAAATTTCATTTTTATGATATGAGAATTCTCTTTTAATGACTATTGAAGTTTTGGGCAAGAAACTTTTTTGACTTTCCTTATCATTATGTATAGCATAGAGATGATAATAATACCTGCCTTACAAATACTTTCACCAATTATTATTTCTTACTGTTACTGTTTTTGTGTTCTCAGTCTCTAATCCATTCATTACATTGGCACTGACTATAGCCAATATTCTAACAACTAAAAATTCTAAAATAACAGATTTTGATTTTTCTTTTGTTTTTCTCAACTAATTTAAGAATATTTTATACATATAAAAATATTGTATGGCTTTCATTGAGTCTTACATTAGCAGAGGCACCTTAATTAGGGAATGATTTAAAGTCAGCTGGTAGCAGCCGGGTAGGGAACCCAGAAAATGGGGAGCAGTGCAGTGGGGAACCCAGGCTGTGGGGAACCCAGGCCTTGGGATGTGGGATGGCATGGAACCAAGGTCATGGGGATCTGTGTGGCATGGTGCAGAGGTCTCAGATACAGGTGTGGAAGTGGGCAAGAGCCACTCAAAAACCCAGCGAGTGGCTCCAAACCCCAGACAGTGGTACTCACCAGCCTTCAGAGCACCCAGCTTCCACGCTGGCTCTCCTGGACCAAAAAGGAGGGACCAGCAGTACCACAGGAACAGGTATATTCTCGCCGGAACCATTATGGGGGTAATCCACAGTGCATTCTGAGCTACAGGAAAACTGTGGGACCACCTTGATTTAACTCCAGCAGAGTGGCAATCTGGGAGGTGCAAGCATAGTTAGGCTGGCCCAGAAAGGTGTTGGACATACAAGTCCCTCTACTGGATATACAATCATACGGAAGAACATAGTACCTGGACAGAGCAGTGGGCTGGTCTTTCTACACCAGTGCACACAAGTCCGATCACTGCAGGGCCTCGGCAGGCAACCCCAACTGCCAGATAGAGGTACCTCTCGGCTTCCTGCTTCCATGCAATCGCCCCAGCACCCAAGGGAGAGCAGCAGTGCCACTGAAACAGTAAGATCAGAGCAGGCTGAAAGGTGAGCAGTCAGGTTAAAAGCTTGTGGAACTCCATTGAGTCCAAGCCCAGCGAAGGACAGGGTGTGGTGCTCATATCAGAGCCAGTGCACCTTGCCCTTTCTCAGCAGGATACCATTTTCAACATCTACAGCCCCAGTGTGGCAACAGCAAGTTCTTAGCATTCTTGGCCTTTGTGCACCACCTGAGTGATATAGACTACAAGGGTTTACTGCTTAGGGCGGAGAGGCACAGAGTTACCCTGGGGACCATGTAGAAGAAGCCACCTGGGGGGATCACCACCACAGATCTGACCTTTTGAACAGACACATGAGTGGCAGGAGATCTGCTGCTCTAGCCTAAAATCCATGGTCCTCCTAGCCCCACCAACATCATTAGGAAGACCTGCTAGAACCCAAGACTCTGCAAGCTGCAATAGAGCATCCCATCCAATCCCCGACCTGAGTTCTCAGTTGGGATACAACAGGAAGGGGTGAGCTTTGGGGCCCATTGAGATCCAGCACCCATCTCAAGACCCCACCTAACTTGTGTTGAGCCACAGTCCACCAAGAGTATAGAGACTATACACCAAAGCTCCCTCCTTAGCACCAGATCAAGAAGACACCAGGTACAATCAGCTAAGGACAACCAGATGGCTAAAGGTCAGCAAAAGTACAGATATGATAAAAGTCAGGGAAATATGACTCCAACAAAATACAGCTATGCTAGTACAACAAGCCCTGACCATCCTACCACAGCTGAAACACATGAAAATGATGACAAATCTATACTTTGGAAAGTGATAGAGCCCCTACAAAAAGAAATTAAATCTCTGAAAGAATTTAGAGGTTCCTCAATTTTACAAATAAAAGCAATGGGGAATACCATTAGAGAGCTCCAAGCCAACTTGGTTCAACCTGAACGGGAAAGAGACAGGACAATGAAAGATTTAAAAGATTTGAAAGATTTACAAAGACAAGCAAATTGGAGCAGGAAATGTCTAAAATGAATAAAATTGTTCAAGACTTGCAATTGGAAGTGGAAGTACAAAAGAAAACACAAGCAGAGATAATCCTGGAGGTGGAAAATCAAGGGAAGAAAACAGGAACTACAGACATGAGTATCAAAAATAGGACACATGAGATGGGAGACAGAATCCCAGGTTTGGAAGATTTGATTGAAGAAATCAGTACAACAACCAAAGAAACTGAGAAACCTAAAAAGTTCTCACCCACAACATCCAAGAAATCAAGGACTCAATGAAAAGACGGAACCTAAGAATTATTGGCATAGAGGAAAGAGAAGACTCCAGACTTCAAGGTCCAGGAAACATCTTCAACAAAATCATAGAAGAAAACTTCCCAAACCTAAAGAAAGAGATGCTGATAAAATTCCAGGAGCCATACAGAACGCCAAACAGAATAGACCAGAAAAGAAATTCCTCTTGCCACATAATAATTGAAACTCCAAATGCACAGAACAAAGAAAAAATATTAAAAGCTGTAACAGAAAAAGGTCAAGTAACATAATGGCAGACCCACCAGAATTACACCTGACTTCTCCTCAGAAACTTTAAAAGCCAGATGGGCCTACAAGCCCTAAGAGAACATAAGTGCTTGGCCAGACTACTATATCCAGTAAACTCTCTATCAACATAGATGGAGAAAACAATATATTCCATGACAAAATCAAATTTAAACAGTATATGTATTTGGGCCACATATCCAGCCCTACAGAAGATCCTAGAAGAAAAACTCTAACCCAGAGAAGATAACTACACCCAAGAAAACAGATGAAGCAAAAACTCCACTGCAGCTAAACCAAAAGAAACACACAACCACCACCCACATCAAAATAACAGGAAATAACAACCTTTGGTCATTAATATCGGTCAACATCAATGGACTCAACTCCCCAGTAAAAAGACAGTCTTACAGAATGATCTGTAAATAAGACCCAACATTTTGCTGAATACAAGAAACACATTTCACTAACAAAGATAGAAGCTACCTCAGAGTAAAGGGCTGGGAAAAGGTTTTCCAAGCAAATGGGCCCAGGAAGCAAGCTGAAGTAGCCATCCTAATATCAAGTAAAATAGACCTTCAACTTAAGTTAATAAAAAAAGATAGGGAAGGGTATTACATACTCGTTAAAGAAAAATTCATCAAGATGACATCTCAATACTGAATATCTATGCCCCAAATAAAAGAGCACCCACATTTGTAAAATGAATTCTTCTAAAGGTTAAAACTCACATTGATCCCCACACATTAGTAGTGGGAGACTTCAACTCCCCACTCACAGCAAAGGACATGTCATTGAGACAGAAACCAAACAGAAAACTAATGAGTCTAACAGTGGTCATGAACCAAATGTACCTAAAAGATATCTACAGAATGTTTCACACAAATACAAAAGGTTACACCTTCTTTTCAGCACCACATGGAACCTACTTCAAAACTGACCATATAATTGGACACAAAGCAAGCATCAACAGATACAAGAAAATTGAAATAACCCCTTGCATCTTATCAGACCACCATGGAATAAAGCTGGACCTCAACAACAGCAGAAATAATAGAAAGCCTACACATTCATGGAAACTGAACAACTCTCTACTGAATGACTACTGGGTCAGTGAAGAAATAAAGAAGGAAATCAAAGACTTCTTAAAATCCAACGACAATTAAAGCATAGCATACGCAAATGTATGGGACACAATGAAAACAGGGCTACAAGGACAGTTCATAGTACTAAGTGTCTTGAAAAAGAAAATTGTGACAGCTCATATTAATGAATTAACAGCAGCAATGGAAGAACTGGAAAAGAAGAAGAAGAAGAAGAAGAAGAAGAAGAAGAAGAAGAAGAAGAAGCAAAAACTCCCAAGAGGAGCAGAAGGCAGGAAATCATCAAATTTAGGGCTGAATTTAACAACTTAGAACAAAAAGCTAAATCAATCCCATACAATAAAAAAACATATGGAGGTATCACCATCCCAGATTTCGCTGTAATACAGAGCAATAGTAAAAACAACTAGTAATAAAAAAAAAGCATTGTACTGGTATAGAAACATAGCCATGTTTCTCAGCCATGAGAAACAATGAAATCATGCAATTTGTAGCCAAATAGATGGAACTAGAGAAGCTCATCCCATGTGAGCTAACCCAGACTCAGAAGGATGCACATGACATCTATTCACTTATAATCGATTTTAGCCATAGTGTACAGGATAACTATACTTCAACCAATGCACCAAAAGAAACATGAACATAGACTTTATTACCTGTCAATGAAACACTTTGCCCTAGTGGTGCTGCCTTGTAGGCCTCCAGTGTATGAGGAGGCTCTTGGCTCTCATATGAGTGCTGAACTGAGGCAGGGTACTGTTATGTAGGGAGACTCTACTCCAGAGGAGTGGGATGGAAGGGATAGGGGGTAGAAGGTGGGAGGGTGGGACTGGGAGGGGTGGAAAGAAGACACTGTGATGGAGATGTAACCCGAAGTAATTAATAAACATAAAAAAAAAATAAAGTCAGCTAGTAGGACTGGAGAGATGGCTCAGCCATTAAAGGGTAGGCTCCCAACCAAAAATAATGTCAGCTGGTAGTCACATGCTGTTGTGACAAAATGAGCATATTTTTCTTTAAAAGTTATACAACTTTGAAGGAGAATCTAATATTTAATATATTTCTGATATGAAATGATTTCACAACAACATTACCTAGCAATTATATACTTTTCCTTGTTCAGAAGCAGTAACATATGTTTGTATAATACATAATTTTCACACTAGAAGAGAAAGTCAAGAGGCTGATTATATTTTAAAATAAAGAAAATTTAAATTTTGATTCAATTTTATAATGAAATCATTCTGTCACCTTGGAGCTAAACCAGCTCCAGTGTATATATTTTGAGATCCCAAAGGACAATCTTCCTGCAATCGAGAAGGCCTTTTGTAAGTAGCCTCCAAACCTAGGTCC
Source organism: Lophiomys imhausi (assembly GCA_907164525.1). Lineage (NCBI taxonomy): Eukaryota > Metazoa > Chordata > Mammalia > Rodentia > Muridae > Lophiomys > Lophiomys imhausi. The sequence continues at coordinate 903,560 of CAJQZJ010034004.1, forward strand.
CTCCAAATCCCATGTGTGTGTCTCTGAACTCTAATTATTGGGATCAGGGACCTGTGTTTCCCATCTGAAGGGATCAAAGATGTGTTCCACCACTCCTGGATCGAAGTCTTTCTCTATTTAGAGTTTGCCCTGCATCAGGCTGACCCTGAGCTCCGGGATCTGCCCGTTTCTGTCTCCAGTGTGCTGGGAGCTGGGACCAAGGGTGTACTCTTCTTGAATGGTGGGACCAAGAGTATGCACCCTCACCACCCCGCTCCGTATGACTCCAGAATACATAAGACCACCAACTCTATGGTGCTCCCCCCGTCTTCGCTGAAGTCAAAGGCATGGGCCAACACCACAATTCTTTTGTATTTTACCTTAGCTCCACGTCTTCTCGACACCTGGAGGTCTGCAAAACCAGGCCAAATGGCTGTATCCTCTATTCCATTCACAGTGTTTCAGCCCTGCCACCTGCCCCCCCCCTTTTTTTTTTAGTTAATAAATTTATTTGTTTGTTGCTTCAGGTTACATCCTTTTCATATTGTCCTCTTTTCCCGATTCCCAGCCCCACCCTCCCATGCTCTACCCCCTGACCCTTCCGTCTTGTTCCTCTGGGGTGGAGTGTCCCTCCCTAACATTCTCTCACCACAGATCAGGAGACATATGAGGGCCAAGAGCCTCTTCATTCACCGGGGGGCCTACGAGGCAGTACCGCCAGTGAAAGGTGTCTCCTTGCTACTGGGGGAATACTAAAAAAAGACCAACAAACACACAAACCCACAAAAACAAAGAATATCAACCAAAAAAGAGGAAAAAGAGAAGGGAAAAGGAAAAAGAAAAAAGAAAAAAAGGAGAAGGAAAAAGAAAAAGATAAAAAAAAGTTTATGTCCATGTTCCTTTTGGTGTGTTGGTTGTAGTACAGATATCCTGTACGATATAGCTAAAATCCTACTATAAGTGAATAGATGCCATGTGCATCCTTCTGAGACTGGGTTAGCTCACTCAGGATGAGCTTCTCTAGATCCATCCATTTGGTTGCAAATTGCATGATTTCATTGTTTCTGATAGGTGGCTAGGAATATAATATGATAAGATCACCTTTTCTAAACGCCCTGTATATTTTGACTATTTAAATTTAAATGGTATTTAATTGGAGGCATGTTATTAATACCTGGCCAGAATATTGATTGGGGTTGAGCCTAATTAGATTCAACTCAAATTGAATAACTGTATTTTTTTTTCTATCTAAATGTGTTATTACTCAAATGAATATGTTCTGACTCACTATCTTGGCTTGGAATCAAGAATAAATATATTTAATTAGGCAACATTATCAAATGGTTTATGAATGCACTAAATTGGCTAGAGGGTATTCCTGGCTTTAGTGAATATAAATCAAGACAATTTTAATATCCCACTAGAATGACCAATTTAAACAGAGGCCCTGAGGACATCCTTGTTCTTGCATGTAGCTACTTGAAATCTGTAGAAACAGTATCCTTGTCTTCAACCTACCTGAATATCCTTTCTAACTCATTCTGAAAGTATATTTCTCCAGTGAGCACAATTCTCCAGCGATTCTGTTAGGTGGGACTGGTTTGCTATTTTTATTTTCTTCTTCATCTCTTACATGGGAATAGAGGGTATCCTTTTTATTTTTTTTCTGACATTTGCTATTTTTTTAAATACCTCCTCTCCCTATAGAAGCTCAGTACCTGTAAAGCAAATGCTATTAGGGTCCAGACAAAAGCCTTTAGCTGAAGCCATGTACTCACCTCCCAGTCACTTTCCACATCCACATCACATTTATGTAAGGCCTCCATGTCAATCCCAGCTTCTTCCTCTCTATTACTATTCTTGGTCTGAGTTTTCATCTCTTTTATGACAACATGTTGTTATTATAGAATGTCCTAATGCTTTATTTCACACCCAGTCTACTATTCAGACATTTCACAGGCGTATTTGAGATATTTTCTTTTAGAATCTTTGTATCTCACCATACAACTCCATTTTAACCATTATACTCTGCCTACCTGATTCTAGCTCACTCATACTTTTGCAACGTTCAGCATCTCTATAGCCTCTGTCTGGAGTGTAGAATTCATGGGTTTTGTGCCATATAAAACAGAAGGTAATCAGCAATATGTTACTAAAGTACCACCATTGAAAACACCTTATATAGTTGTGCTATTTCCTTCTTTCACTGTCCTCTACTTTCTACTGAAGCACTCTACAACTTAATTTAATGTTTATCTACTGGAGGGATGTCTCAGTAGGCAAGAGCACTGGCTGTTCTTTGGGAGGACCTGCATTCGATTCCCAGAGTCCATTAGACACTTATAACTGTCTGGTACTACATTCCTAGGGGAATGTTCTGCCAGCTTCTGGCTCTTGGGGGAACTGTACATTTATGATACACAGACATACAGACAGGCAAAACGCACAACATCCTTACAGGATAACTATACTACAACGAATGCACCAAAGGGAACTTGAATATATACTTTTTTTTTTCTTCCTGTCAATGAGACACTTTGCCCTAGTGGTGCTCCCTTGTAGGCCCCCAGTGTATGAGGAGGCTCTTGGCCCTCATATGACTGCTGAAATGGCCTGGGGGACTGTTATATAGGGACACTCCACTCCAGAGGAGTGTGATGGAAGGGATGGGGGTAGAGGGTGGGAGGGAGGGACTGGGAGGGGCAGAAAGAGGACACTGCAATGGAAATGCAACCTGAAGTAATAAATATTAAAAAAAAACACACACAAATTGAAAGGAATACTAAAATATGTAAACATAGTTATAGAATTTGTCCTGTGAAATCAGGAGCAAGTGAGTAGTTTAAGAATATAACTTCATTTTAAGGTACAGGTAGCTGATTGATGACAGAATCCAGTGAACAATTAAGCAGTTGTTTTCACATATACTGTGAACAGTCCATCATCATCAGTAGGCAGACTGTTGATTCACCCTATCTGGAGCTTTGGCCAACTGATTGTAAATTAGAGAAAGGGGTACAAAGGAGTTCTGCTTATAACACTGGACCATGGGATATAAATTAATTAGAGCAATGAGTGAGAACCTGAGGTGTGTTGGGTGGAGAGAATATGGACTGGAGGACTCATTGACCCTGTACATTTTAAACCTGTTTTCTTCAGTTGTATTTCGTGGGTATGCATCAAAAAATGGATGATATGGTCACAGAATTACATGTATGAAATCAAAATTTTGGACACAATGTAATTATCATTAGCAAGGTCTAGTGAAGAGTCACAGAAGAGAATTGGAAAATAAATACATTCCAATGGGTTAGAAAAAAAAAACTTGGTTAGTAATAATACCTCCTTCACAACAAATGATCTAAGGAGCTACATGCTGCTTAATAGCAAAACCAAATATCCCTCCTATTTGTTTTGACTTTAATTATCTCATGTATCCTAGGGTAAACAATCTGTATTTATAGTTTCAGTTGTTTATCTTCAACTGTGAAAATCTGGTCCTTTATATACAATTCCCTGTAAGTCATGATTACATACAAAATATGTACATGTAAAAAAAGAGGGGGATTCATACCACTGAAACTTACTCTTTGGTCTCTGGAGATAAGCATCAGCTGGGAAATGGCTCCTGTTACATTTTTTTCTAGTACCTTTTATCTTTTGATGAACTAGCCTCTTTGACTTTTAAGCATTTTATGTAAGATGATAAAGGCACTTTGGTGGTAAAAACCTCCAGATGAGATAAATTACTCTATTTAAGCCATCTTCTCTTGATGAGAATCCTCCTTAGAGACAGGTGTATAGTGAAATACATTTTCCTTTTTAGCTCTGCATCGTGGAATTCCAAACTAAACTAACATGCATAAATGAACATAAAAATAGCACTGCCAGACTCATGAGACTTTATTTTTCCAAACTGAGGTGACTTGAATTTTTATTTCAAGTCTAAATTATTTACTTCCTTTATTTTTGAACCAAAGTTTTTGGTGCGTTTCCTTTATCTCCATGACTTATAAAGCAGATAGATTATTTGAAAATGCTCTGACCTGTGAACTGAGATATTAACTTTTTAGTGATTCATCTTTGGTGTGTGTGTGTGTAATTCTAATAATTCATATTTCATTTTTAATAGTTATCTCATTACCTATTCTACTTAGTGAGTCTAAAAGATAATTAAAATAAATATTCAACATATAAAAATAGTAAAAATGCTGTAAATTCTATCCTAACATAATGACATTACTAAATAGTTTTCTTGAGAATATATTGTCAAGGGTCTGCATGCCATGAAAATATTATAAATGGCATCAACATTGATTATCCATATGCATTCAAAGATCTCATCCATTGACCTAGAGAAGTCTTTATATTTCAAAGATTGAATCTTGTTTAAATAGCTAGTTGCATTGTCTCCATTATTCACTGCATTTAAGTTTAATTAGTTGGCCAAATAATTGCAAATGATGTTAAGTAAGCTACGGATCCTCAGAATGTGACTACATTAAAAGTAAGGTATAAGTCACCAGATATGTTTACTAAGTTCTTATACTGTATTGAATGTGTTGTCTGTGGACACTGTCAGAGCTATGGAGATGGAGGAAAAAATCCATGTCCTTAAAAAATCATACCTGTGAATTAGAAGATAAGTATAAAAGTTCTTAGATTTTGTTAATGTAGATGGAGGAGATATATTTCATTTAATTATACTTACCATGGTAGATGGAGGAGATATATTTAATTTAATTATTCTTACCATGCCCTCGAGTTTTCAAGGTGATATGAATTTCACAAGGCTATCTCGTTACAATATTTCCGGTAAAGATTGTTCAGGATGAAAGTTGTGGAAGGCTGTGTTAGTTTTCTATTCTAAAAAGTCTATTACTACAAATTTGGGGGTTTCAAGCAATGTATTTATTTATTTATTTTTTCCCCTTTTTATTTATTTATTTTTATTTACTTTATAACCATTGTGATTCTTCACACTTTCTATTCTAGTAGTGATAATGTACATAAATTTAATTGAGGTGAAGTGTCAGCTATTTCAGTTCTCTGCTAATACATTCCGAAAGCACATTTTCTAAACTAATATATTCCAATGACAAAGCTGATACATCCATTTACATTTGTCTGATTTCCACATTGCTCATTTAATTAGTTCTTAATTCATGAAGACAACAGAGTTTTGTACTGGGACCTCTCAAACTATACACATAATCAATTGCTTTTGAGTGCACTTTGGGATATTCCTTTTTGATTTTTTTAATAATTTATTTTTTATTTCTTCAAGTTACATCTCAATCACAATCCCCTCCCTACTCCCCCCTCCAGTCCCAACCTTCCATCCTCCTCCCCCTCAATCCCCCCATCCTCTTCCCTTTTTTTTTTTTTTTTTTTTTTT